>CM049398.1:38055000-38356291 GCA_026929865.2 Hyperoplus lanceolatus | reverse complement strand
TGGTTTATTTGTTCGATTATCTGATGACAGGCTGGGAGGTGGAGCGTGTTAGGTGACTGTGTCGATGCCTTGTGAGAACACGTAAATAAGTTGATAGGCTGTGTGTGGTTGAATACAAGATGGTCAGTTTTAAATTGGACATATATCGCTATTATACGGAACTACTTGAGAAGGGTCGGGGGATTATTCTTCCATTCAGCTTTTTAGTGAAATGTACAGTTTGGGGTAAACTAGCCTATTAGTGTCACAAATTAAGCGTGAAGTTGGCTGTGTTAGCTGTGGCTAAGTGTGATAGAACCAGTTTAATTTGTGATTACACTTGGAAATCCCATCGTATTTCAGACATTTTTCTATCATCACTACAATGTGTTATTCACTACTCGGAACCACAGTCATTGCTTAGAACCAATGTAGATTTTAGCCTACATGGTCAAATTCGAGTATGAAGATTGAATGATAGTAGGCTATTGTTACTTGCTGTAGTTTGATCTGGCTTTGAGAGACTAGGTAAGTGTAGAAAACAAATGATCAGGGGCGTGCAGTCTTTCTTAAAACGATGCTATTGTACACATTTGTGGGTTTTTTGAAGGCTGCATCAGATGGATCCTTCGTGGCCCAACATATCCCAAGATTCATTGCGGTTTTTTTCAGAGATTGCATAAAATAAAATAAAAAATAACAAAACAGCAACGAGTTGCTCCATCTTCTTAACTTTTATCTTCCTTTCTTTTTTTCTTGTACTTTTTTTTCTTTTCGTCTGGTAGGCAACTTCATTTTCTTTTTTCCTCCATTGACAGGGCTGTTTCCGTTGGTAGCAATCAGGGTTGCTAGGCAGCACAGGAGCAGCGAGTCGTCACGCAAGGTAACGGCTTGTTACGTAAACCGGAAATGCTCGTAAACGGAGACCTGCGGAGACCGTCTCATTTAACAAGGCTCGTTGGCCTTAAAACCGGCCTTAATAGGCTATAGCCTTCATAGACTGCGAGACTGCGTCCTACAAAGTGCGTGGTCTCTGTAATGGGACATAGCTGATGTTTTGAATAGGTTTATTTCCGTGTTTTTAGACAAGGGGTCCTAAATAGACACGCCTACGAAACATCTGCAAATGCCACCAGCTACCCTGATCACCAGTTGCCCTGACACACCATCCACTTTTCGGGTTGCATGGCTACACAGATGATACGGATGCTGAAATTGTTCGGCCTCCAGTGCATCAGTGCCTCCACCTATTTCCGCCATCAACGCCTATACACCATTCCGACTATCGTGCAGGCCTGGCAGCATGAGCAGGCTGGAATAGTAAGACAGCTGAAAGAGATGGGAGGTGGGCTCATCCTTTCAGGGGACTGCAGGTATAATACTTTAGCTTGTAAAATTAATGTAGAAAACATTTAATTTACATACATTTAAGTTTTATCCATATCAATTTGCAATATATGTATTGCTTTGATTTTGGGCATCAATATCTGAATTGAACATCTTTTTTGTTTGTTTTGTTTTTGCCATTCATAGGTCAGACTCTCCTGGTCATTGTGCGAAATATGGCACCTACTCCCTGATTGAGGACCGAATTAATAAAGTTGTCAATCTTCAACTTGTCCAGGTAAGTTACCATCATCAGACACAAATCAGTCTAGCTTATTTCTGATTTGGCAGTTAATGGTATGACAGAATCATGTTTTTTTTTTTGCAGAGCTCAGAGGTCCCAAACAGCATCTGGTGCGAACTAGAGGGTCTGAAGCGCAGCATGGAGTTTCTTAAGGAGCAACACAGGCAGGTTTCAACCCTGATCACTGACAGGAATCGCCAGGTAAAGACAAACAAGAACAGACAAACTGCACACTAATACCTTGGCGCACAAACAATATTAAGAGCTGCAAGAAAATAGTCATTTTTTACCTCCTTAGGTTGCCAAGTGGGTGCGGGAGAAGTTGTGTCCAGGAGGAACCAGTCATTATTTTGACATCTGGCATGTTGGTAAAGGTATATATCTTGATTATTGTTTAGGTTGACCTTTGTTTGTAACATCAATTTATTTTTAACACTGAATTTATGTTGTGAAACAGGTCTATGTGGTAATTAAACATTATAACACCTGCGGCTTATAGTCCAGTGCGGCTTATAGTGCGGAAAATAGGGTAGTTTAGTGACAATAGAATAAAACTCTGAGTGCTGGCTATTTTTAAATCGATAAACAAAAAAAATCTTTTGACAGAACATTTTGTACATCCAAGTATACTTTAAAAGGTTATGTTGAGTTTTTGGCAAACAATAATACATTAATTCTTTATCTTTCTATTGCAGTATCTGTTTAATGTATATAGCTCATCCAAACTATAAACAAATAAACTAAACTAAACTTCATAAAGTGTTTCTATACAAAAAGATTGATTGCGAATGATTTTATTGATTGTCACCCAAATGAGGCCACTCAAACCCTTTATATGCTCCTCCTTTCTCTGGAAACTGTCTTCGTATGGCAGACACAACACACGAAGGTATGAGCTTCCTGATATGCCTGCCTAGAACGCTGTAAGCCCAGCGGACAACCTGCCTGTAAGCGGTGTACCGGTATTGCCTGGGGACAGGGAAACAAAAACCACATTTAGCTGGTTAACGATAGTTACGTATGTAACTACGGTTCTATGAGTTCCGGATGACCGAGAGGCGGTGCTTACAGCACTGGATGTTCCATCGCGCGCATGCGCAGGTCGAGATCTTTATACCAACAAAGTCACCTGTGACACCTGGGTGACTCCGGGAATGTATATATTCCGGAAGTCACCAGAGGTTCTGTTCCAACTGGATCTTCTCGCGGTGTCTGAGAAGTCTGAGTGACAGAGAACTCTGGCGGTCATCCGGAACTCATAGAACCGTAGTTACATACGTAACTATCGTTCTATTTCGTTCCTACTGACCGCCAGAGGCGGTGCTTACAGCACTGGATGACTTATACCAAAAAGGTCACGTAGAGTACTCATCAATTAAGGGCTTGCAGCCATCAACAAGACAGCTGTCATCCCACCGGATGAGGTGCAGCAACATTTACTCTGTAGAGCCGCGCAACGTACATGATGAAGACCATGTAGCCGTGGCGCAAATGTCCTGCCGTGAAATCCGCTTCAAGGCAGCCCCTGATGTAGCCATACTCCTGGTAGAGTGGCACTCAACGGCCAAGGCATGGGGAGCCCCTGTGCTCTATATGCATTCAAGACCACCTCCACAAGTCAGTGGGAGTGTCTCTGTTTGGACAGGGCAGCCCCCTTCCTGCAGCTCCCATAGCAGACAAAGAGGTATTTGTCTTACGCAAGCTGGTTGTTGCCACAACCTATGCCCTAAGGGCCCGCACCGGGCACAGTGGGTCTGACGTTCTTTCTGCACCCCTTGGTGAGCCCAGGGGATTGAAAGCAGCCAACTCGATCGATTGGTTTACATGGTGGGGAGACAATCGTTTGGATAGGAAGGATGGATTTGGCGAGACCACCACTCCTGACCCTTCTGCATGCCAGAGCAAGCACGCCTGGCTCACTGCCGAGGCATGGAGTTCACCGACCGATTGCAGTCGCAATGGCAAGGAGGAATGCCGTCTTCATAGACAGCCGCGTCAGGTCTGCCTGACTCAGCGGCCCAAATGGGGGTAGACCTAAGGCCCTCAGGACTACTTGTAAGTCCCATGATGGTGCCCTCAGGGGTCATGGTGGCTGAATGAAGCCTCTGACCTGACTAGGTAGTGGGACCCTACCGTCTGGTTGTCCACCCCTGCATGTGCGGCCGATATCGCAGCCACATAGACGCACAGGGTGGAAGCAGCTGTCCTGCTGCCCAACACAGACTGCAGAAAGTGTAGTATCACTATCACTGAACAAGTCCATGGGACTTCGCCATGTGCCATGCACCACTGTGAAAACAACTTCCACCTGTCTGCATAGCGCCATGTAGTGGCGAGTGCCCCTGAAGTTAAAACGGTATGGACCTCTGACTGGTCGCAATACGTCAACAGTGGGTCCTGGCTACCAGGAGCCCCACGCACAGCTGCAGGCGCCCCGAGGACGGGTACCATATGTGTACGCCTACCTGAGACAGAAGGTCCTGTCTCCCTGGAAGGCACCAAGACTCTCCTTGAGGAGTTTAGTAACGCTGGGATCCATGGCCTTCCTGGCCAATGTGGAGCCACCAAACGTAGGCTGTAACTGCAATGCTGGACCCCATTCAGTGTTGTCAGTAACAAAAGAATTATAGGAAATGCATAAAGCAGGCTGACTGGCCAAGCATCAGCCAGAGCATCCTGCCTTAGGGGACTGGTCCTCTCCATCTAGGAGAACCCAGGGGGACAGTGGGTCTTCTCTTCGGACGCAAAGAGATATGCCACTGCCGTGCCATACTTGTCCCAATCATGCCCACCACCTCCGGATGGAGTCTCCACTCCCCGGGGGTGGCCCTTTTCTATCGCTGTGTTCCGGACACCTGGAACTTGGACAGCTTAGATAATGATAATTAGATAATGCTGAGGTCAGCATACTTATCAGTCGAAGGAAGAGGCTGTACTCCAGCAGCCTCCATTGCATGAAGTGCTGAGTAGCTGCTGAACGGTAGCTACGCGCTACAGAGAAAGGCAGGCTCGTATGGCCGCCGAGTCGAGCACCAGCTGAGCTGTAATGGTGGCAGGGATGCTGCCACACATTGTTTAATATGCGCAGAGCCAGGGACGGCCCAAACGGAAGAACCCTGAACTGGTACACCTTGCCCAGAAATGCAAAGGGGGGGGCCACCTGTGACATTGGGCAGTAGGGACTTGAAAGTAGCAACTTTCAGGGCTATGAACAACCCAGTCCGCCTGAGCGAAAGACTGGAGGACCCCTGCAACACGCAGCATGGGGAAAGGAAGAATCGTGAGGCCCTGATTCCGCCGTCTTAGTCCAGAACGGGGCGACCCCGCCCCAACTCCTGGTACCTGAACTTCGGTTGAGTAGAACCTACCGAGCATCGAGTAGCACCCCCAAGGACTCTGGGGGAGGGCGGAGGCTGGACGCCGACCTCCTGGCGCCTGAAATACAGCTGTAGCGCAGTGTTACGGCACTGTACAGAATGTGCTGAGAAGCACTGGCCCCTTTATTGTCCACCTGAACGTGGTTGAAGCTATTGGCACGGGGTACCACAGAGGTTCCCGGCCTGGATCAGGCAGAGGTGCACGTCGCAGCGTGCAACTACTGTCTAGCCTGGTCAACCTGGACACTTCGCACCGGGCCTGAAGAGCAGCTGGCGGAACGTCTGGCCTGGGATCACTGGAAGAGAATGGAGGGTCTGTCGACACACCTCCGACTGGGACGACGCCACAGTTGACATCAACCTGCCTAGCTCCCTAAGTCATAATGCAAAGTCTGCAGTGAAGCATCACTGAGGGTCCATGCTGAGTGACCAGCACCTGACCCCTGTATGGTTTGCGACCGAGCCAGGACTGTGTGAGAAGCAAATTCCCAGATGGCCCACACAGGCAGCAATGTCGTAACTCCTAGTAAGGAGGTCGCCTGAAATCCGGCACTGGGGCCGAGGGCAGCGCACATCGGCTCTCAGAGCCTCGTCTGGGGAGACAACCAGGGATGCTATAGCAGGCTCAATCGGAGCTAACCAGTCCAAGCCCTAACTATCAGCATTGTGCATGGCTGCCAGAGCTCTGCTGTCACTAGTGTGATGGGAGAGAGCCCTTAAATCTGGCCAGCATCTACGGAGCTCTGTGGAATAAGGCTCAGAGGGCATTCGTGGGTGCAGATGAAACCAGAGCTTCATCTAACCCCATACTTGGCAAGTCACGGACGGACACTGACCCTCTAGCCGAGCTGCCCACCTGTATAACATTACAGGACGCAGCTGTGGACAGCATGCCATCCCCTGAGTAGGAAGGATGCACAGCCGCAAGGCTACTCACTGCTGCTGGCACCCTGAGCTAGTTGGAGGCTAACAGGAGAGCTTCTACCTAGCAAGCCTCAGTGCCTGAGGCATGAAACTACGGTTCATGCATGGGTTATCTGACAGTGCTTTCCTCAGGTGCTCACCCCGAGACCTGCAGGGCACTTCTCATGGCCATACTCCACTGTAGGGAGGGCATGAAGGCGTCACAATTATGGTTGTTTAGCATGTCAGCAATTTAGCAGGCTAGGCTAAATGAATTAGTAGCCTACTCAACCAAGCTTTAGGTGCAAGCACCAGAGCAACGGAGCGACACCCTTAAAGTAACAGTGACGGCGACCTTAGGAGGCCTAAGCTGCCCCTTGTCGAGCCAATTAAAATATGCATCTGTTAAAGGTATGCAACCGGGCTTCAGGCGAGAGCAACCGAGCCACGGTGCGACACCGCTAGAATAAAACGGTGGCGGTGTAAGACTATGCTGCCCACTGGCGAGCACAATTACAGTAGGCTTTAGGCAATCGAGCTTTAGGCGAGAGCACCCAAGCAACAATGCAACCTGTTGCATCCGATTAAGGTATGCAACCAGGCTTCAGGCGAGAGCAACCGAGCCACGGTGCGACACCGCTAGAATAATACAGTGGCAGCGCAAAACTATGCCGCCCACTTGCGAGCAAATACAGTAGCCTGCACAGACACGACAACTGTGTGACAGCTACAATAACACAGTGAAGGCGACCTTTGGAAACATAAGACGCTCACTGGCTAGCAACTAATGTATGCAACCGGGCTTTAGGCGAGAGCAACCGGGCCTCAGTGCGCCACCGCTAGAATAATACAGCGGTGGTGTAAACTATGCCGCCCACTGGCGAGCAAGTTACAGTAGGCTAGGCAATCGAGCTCTAGGCGAGAGCACCCAAGCCGAGAGCGCACCCACACAGTTCAAATGAATTCAGTTTACTTAAGAAGGGGACAGTGCAAATCAATAAACCACATGATCATACATGGGTTAAAAAAATGCTAGAATTAGCCAATTAAGCTATTCTCTGTCTGTAGTCCCCTGGCAGTGTCAGCGGCTCTTGGTAACCCCAGCCGCCCACTGGAGAGCAATCACTATAGGCACTGTGGACAGCATGTCATTGAGCCTTAGGCGAGAGCCCAAGCAATAATGCGCCTTAATAACACAGTGACGGCCGCATGAGCTACCGCAACGGTGCGACACGGCTATAATAACACAGCGGTGTGAAACTAAGCTGCCAACTGGCGCCACACTACAGCAGCCTACACACGAGCAACAGTGTGGCTAAATAACACGGTGAAGGCGATTTAGGAAACTAATTCGTCCACCGGCGAGCAATACAGCAGCATACAGTGTATACAACAGCATACCAGTGTGTGGCACGCACACGATTGGTGCGACACAGCTCAAATACAACAGTGAAAGAGACTTCTGCACCCGAAGCCGCCCACCTGACGAGCAAATTAAGTAGCCCATGCAACCGCTCTAGGCTACTCACAGCGACAATGCTACAAAGTAGGCTACTGTGGCGGCGGCTTGGAGCTTCCCAAGCCGCTCGCTGTCGATTAAATCAAAGTAAGCAACCGGTCTAGGCGAACTTATCACTAACAGTGCAACAATGCTAGAAAGACAACAGCCTACATTCGAGCATACAATTAGCAACCGGGCTTAGCGAAAAACACGCAAGCAACGGCGAACGAAAGAATAACACGGCGACTGTGAACCCAGCCGCCGCCTGATCATAATCAAGCAAGGTGGAAAGGTGATAGTAGCTTCCGCGGTAGCCTCGGGCTACGCGTAGCTTTCACACTTTACTCACCCCTTACCGGCCGCAGCCAAGTCGAACGAATTGCAAGTCGCAGCCCTTGGTGGTCGAAGTCAAATCGAAGCACCAACCCTTAGGTAGGAGCTACTTGCGACAAGCTTATGGTATATTATCACACGACAATGTGTGAGACCTGCTAGTCCGCGAGAAAATAGAAGGAACAGAACCTCTGGTGACTTCCGGAATATATACATTCCCGGAGTCACCCAGGTGTCACAGGTGACTTTGTTGGTATAAAGATCTCGACCTGCGCATGCGCGCGATGGAACATCCAGTGCTGTAAGCACCGCCTCTGGCGGTCAGTAGGAACGAAATAGAACAACAGTAGTGTAAGTGTATAGGTTGTGGAGAATATGGAAATCTGGACAACTCTTGAAAAATAAATAAAGTTTTGATTCTCACCAATGTATTTATCTGCATATACACTTAAGCTGAACTGTACATAAATAAAATTTAAAAGGTGACAAAAGTCCTTAATTGAACCATAACGAACACAGGATACATTTCTGAATTAGCTTGGTTATCTAGGCTTATAATATATTCATAATATATATAAGTTATATTATTAATTTAATTGTAAAGAAAGTGGGATAATTGAAAAAACTCCATTGAACATAAATAATTTCTATCCTGAACATACTCATGTGTGCTGGTGCAGGTAGGCTATCTGCAGGCTATCTCAAGGGGTTGAGACAGCATGCCTGAAAGCATGGATGCTGTGTCAGGTATGTTATCTGTGCTGGTCTGGGGGTCAGGTTCTCTGCTAGACCCCAGAAGGCATCTATCTACCTCCCTGCAGCACATGCTTTCCTCAGCTGATGCCATCATTTCGCATTTACCACTCCGGCACCTGTCAAACACAAACGTTATCTGACTACTTTAATACACAGGCACCTGTCAATTCTCTCTCTCACACTCACACACACGCTCCCTCCTCTCCCTCTCGCTTTCTTTTGCGACGTAAGACTAGTGCGAAGTTGAACAGACTAGTGGAAAGGCAGAAGTTATGCCTGATACATACACATTAGTTTTGTTATGGATACGCATTACTACTCCTGCGAGCTATCTAGTTTAGAGGGAGCTTGATTTGACAGTAACCTTTTATAATGTCGAGATGTGACTGGCGTTATACACACACATGCACACACTCCCCCCCCCCGTCTTTCATTCTCTCGCGACATAAACCTAGTGCTGAGTTGGAAAGCGGGTGTTTCGCCTGATACTTGAAAATGAGTTCTGTTATGGATAAGCATTAGGCCTACTACTCCTGCGAGCTAGATAGAGGGAGCTTGATATGACAGCAACCTTTTATAATGTTGAGATGTGACTGCCGTTAGCTGCTGTAGCTAACAACGTAAATTCGTACTTACCAAGACACCTGCCCAGTTCTCCAGTGGTTCCGCTCACACCACAACTCGATTTCTCTCCTATGGCTGAGATTTCTCCTTGGCTCCTCCTGTTCTCTTTCTACCCTTTCAAGCTCAAAAATATAAGCTTCCGTCAGTCTGCCCCAGGGCAGCTGTGACTACTCTCGTAGTGTACCACCACCGGTATGACTGTGTGTGAATGAATTGAACCAGGAACCCTGTAAAGCGTCTTTGAGTGCCTAGGCAATAAAGCGCTATATAAAACCTATCAATTATTATAAATTAATTGTAATTAAATGTTTTATAATGTGTTTTATGTATTCTAATCTTGTCCCTGTAAAGCACTTTGAGTGGCCTTGTGTCTGAATTGTGCTATATAAATAAACTTGCCTTGCCTAAAAATCCTCAGTTTCAGCCTCAACACTGCTTTCTCTGCTGTGAGCCATTATTACATTCTATGCGCTCTCACCAGGGAGTCCCTCACGTGACGTTACGACCCGTTCTCTTATTTTAAGATGCGGAAGTAAAATGTTTGCACAAAAACGGCTCTAGAAGCCACTGTGATATTTTTAAATATTTTTTTTTTTAATTTGCTACTTGAATTTTTTTCCAAGATGCTGCTTCACTGGGGTCTCTAACCTACACGTTGCTCTTTAAGCCCAGAGCTATGTCTACTAGGGGACAAATCTCAAGTACCTAACGTATCGAAGTGTGAGTTTTCTGTTATTATTGTAGGTATAGTAACGGCTTGCCGTGTTATTTTAAGACACTGGAAGATACCAAAGGCTCCACAAGTTTAAAAATGGGCCAATGCAATTACTGAAACTGGTTGCGTTCCGAATCGCATACTTTCTAATATATAGTATGTAGAAAAAAGATTTAGGATGTCCCGATTCTTGTGGCCAGATTTAGGATGGTTAGAAGTACCCGGATTGTTTGTGTTGAAAGCTTCATCCTATTTGGGCAATTCTGACCCACAATCCAGTGCACACGTGAAGTGACGTCACATCGACGAAGCCTCCATATGAAAACAAACGGGGATGCGATGGATATAAAAGCAAGAGGCAAGATCAAGGCGCAATGTTATGATGAAATAAGAGAGTAAAGTATGTCCCACGTGTAGGGATGGTAATTGATAAGAATTTTGCGATTCCGATTCTGCTTATCGATCCGATTCCTTATCGATTCTCTTATCGATTCTCATTGGGTGAGAGAATATGTACAAATTAGTTTGTTTGTATTAACTCTCTTTAATATCTGATCAGAGGTGTGTCTAGTCTGTGCCTTGAAAGATTATCAAGCTACTTTAGGATTAGGAAATTGTCAATTTTCACATCAATTGGTCCAGACTATTTTTTTTTTTTTTTGGTTTTTAAGCCCAAATGCCCTTATGTGCCCTACAAACTAAAAACACATACTTAAAACAGTCAAGGAAGAGCTTGTGCCTTTTGGAATATTAACAGTGCTCATTGGCACTTGAAACAAAATTCAACTGACAGAAAAAAAGTCTTTTGAAAAGATAATATCAACTCTTTTTATGCAGAACAATTATCATGTTTGCCCTCTCAGGAAGGATACGAGCTCTTTAATGTATGTTAAGTGTTATTATATGATTGCGCCCTTACTCTGAAAGGCCAACGTGATGATGTCACTATACGTTAACGCCTCAGGTCAAACTGTCGCGACTGATGTTAATGTTAAAAAAGACAAGAAAAGGGAAGAAAATACTTTGATATCAAATTTGATCTCACTATCATCTATCTTACCTGAAAATATGTCTGATAGTCAAAAAGCACAGTTACAAACATTGCAAATAAAATTAAATCAGTTATATATCAGCAAAGCAAAAGGAGCCTTTATGCGCTCAAGGGCAAAGTGGCTAGAAGAGGGGGAACAGAACTCCAGTTATTTCTTTAAACTAGAGAAACAAAGGCAAAACAAAAATGGAATTACAAGACTCTCTTTTAATGGCACAGATGTTGATAATCCCACAGACATTTCTAACATTTGTGAAAATTATTATAGAACTCTATATGAATCAAAGTTGTTACCAGCTGAGATGGGTGAATTCTTTAACTCCCTTGGGGATGTTAAAACAATTGGAGTTGCTAACCAAGCGATCTGTGATTCTCCAATTACTATTGTAGAAATTAAGGATGCTCAGTGTTTCCCCCACGTTCACTGCGCCGCTGCTGAGTGAACGTCGTCCGCTGCTATAAAAATCCTTCACCTCCGCATTTTTTATTTTTTTGGTACGTAGCTCCTTTTAGAAAATGGGCAGCGCGTCACGTAAATTGCGCGGCACGCGGCATATCATCACGTAGCCAACATCAAAGAAGAAAAATATCCAAACACCGAGTGTGGCAGTTGTTGGCAGTAGTAGTGTACACGGTTGCAAAGTTACGTTGATTCTAGCAGCGAGTGAAGCGGAAGAGTGAAGAAAGAAGGAAAGAGAGAGAGAGACACAGACACAGAGAGAGAGAGAGAGTAAGTTTCTAAAATGTGTCCACCAGTGTTAAAAACCCTCTGAGCCCTATCGTAATTTTATTTTATTTTATCTAGGCTATTAACCGCAACCTCCATGCCGTTTTTCCTCTAGTAGACTACATTGTGTGTGTGTGGGTGTGTGTGCGTGTGTGTGTGTGTATTTTCGGGAACTTTGAAAAATGAATCCATACTGTTAGATACGATGTTGTTTTTTATTGCCATATAAAATCCGTTTTCATCGCGTATTTTAGTTAGGGATTTATGCTAATTGCCTGTAAGCATGTGGTCATTAGCATTAATGCAGGGAAAAAGCCATGGACTTTTTAAAAGAGCATGAATAGTTTCTATTATGTATAACTTATATTTATTTTATAATTTTCTCATCACTTTTTGACTCCCAAGACTAAGAAGAAGTGTTTTAAGCAATAACAAGCTTAATCAATGTGCCTTTTTGTGTCATATCAATAAATAATTGTGAGATATTTTTTGCTTTTTTTACTGTCTAATTGATAATTTCCTACATTCAAACGACATCACTGCAGCACACATATTCTGATAATCCAGGTTGTGACCCAAATAAATGATAGCTTGACAGCTATGCATTATAGGTGTGATGAATGCAATCTTGATAAGAGAATAAATCCAGGCGAACCAAAACATCTCAAAAATGGCTTAGGGCTCAGAGGTTAAAAGGCTGGTACAAGCTCTTAAGGGATGCACTGTGCACAATGTATATACACATAGTTAAATAATATATATTACATTTGCAGATGAGTCTGAAAAGCAGGGTGATTAGAAAAAGAAAGGCAGACGGGGACAATGGAGGAGCTGAGGTTAGTAAAGCAAATTAGGGAAGCAAACTTACAAGCTAATGAGAATTTTCTTTTGGATTTGAATGCATAATGCAAGGTGATATTATTTGAACATTACAAATGCATGTAGATAGGGTAATTTGAAGGAAACAAATAAGATTTCTAGCATTTCTTACTTGTTGTTTAAAGGCCTTTAAGTGCTCAAGTTTATTACAGAAAATACAGGTAGACCAAGTAAGGGAGGAAAGAGAAGTGAGAGAGAAGCAAGGAGAACAAGAGAGAGAAGGTACAGTGGTAGATCCTGAACAAGGAGAGGGACAAGGAGAATTAAATGCTCCCAGGCTGGATGTAGCCTTTGTGGATGAGCAAAAACTTCACAGTTCTCCGTCTGTTGTCTTCTTTGTCCTCATCCTCCTGCAACTCTCTCTTGTTCTCTTCCCCTGACTCTCACTGTCTCACAAAGGAGCTCAGCTCACCTGAGGTCTATTTGTAGTGCTAAAGGTGAGAACACACCGGGCGCGTTGGGTGTGGTGGGCGCGTTGAAAAATCCTATTTTTGCATAGGGAACCATTGGTTTAGGCGCGAGGATCCGTTGGCCGCGGCAAAGCGTCGCTTTGGGCGCGTTACCAAAGCGTCAACGCGCCAGCAAAGCGTCAAAAAAAGATGAAAAAATTGAACTTTCAACGCTCCAGCGCGCGACGTTTAGCCGCGTTGGCCAATCAGCGGTGAGCTTGACCCGACGTCACTGGCAGAGAGTCGGAGGACCGAAAATTCTGAGACAAAATGGAGGAACAAATAATCACCGCTGTGTGTGCGAGACCGTGTCTCTACAACACGATGTTGACGTCCTACAGGGACAGGAACAGGAGGGAGCAGGCATGGGTCGACTTGGCGGAGGACATTGGGGTTCCTGGTTCCAGGGGTGCTTGTCAGTGGACGTATGTCGCAGGAGATGGAAGAGCCTCAGGGAGAGATATTTGAAGGAGAGAAAAAAGAAAGTGGAGGGAAAAAGGAGCGGGTCAGCGGCAGGGACAGAGAAGAGGTGGAAGTTCTCTGCAGTCCTCTCTTTCCTCGACCCCTTTGTCACTCCGAGGGAGGGCAGTGGCAACTTGCCTCAGGTGGCAGAGGAGGTAGAGGAGAACGGGGCTGCAGAGACGTCTCTGTCAGGGGCAGGAGAAGCAGAAGCAGATGAGGCGGCAGCAGCAGGTCCATTGCAAAGTGCAGGTTTGTTAACAAGTGAAGACACGTAGGGGAAGGTGGGGTGATTTGTGCATTTTGGAAGTTGCAAAACCCCTTGTTTCTAGAAAAACGTGGAAGAAATTGGAAATGTGACCACATATTTAAGAAGAGCCATCCATTTGACTCATCCTGTAAAGAAGGAAGACACAAGGAATAAGATATAAGCACATTTAAGCTCAAAAAACTGTGTTTTGCCTTTCAAAGTAAAATTTCCATGATCAAGGTTTTTTGATTATTGTGTCTGTACAATTATAGACACGTTTGAAAACATTTGACACATGTTTTAGTGCTTTGGTATGCTACACTTTGAGTCTATATAGTTAGCACAATGTCAACCCTAAATTGCTGCATCATGCCTATTATCCAAAATTCTGGGGATGGGGTGATTTGTGCGCAAGGGCCTGGGTGAGTTATAAGTAAGTAAGTAAGTAAAATGTATTTATAAAAGCACATTTATGACAGTTTGCACTGCCCAAAGTGCTGTACATAGTGCATTCAGTAGGTAAACAATGAAGGTAAAATAACAATAACCAAAATAAAAGACGTAAAGCCCATACATCCACATAAACACAGATAGTAGTGCAGAGGTAAGTAAGTAGTGCAGAGGTTAATGGGGAGGAAACACCAGGGTGTACATATGGGTTTTGAGCCTTGATTTAAAGGCAGAAATGTAGGGGGAATCACATTTGTCAGGTGGCAGTTGGTTCCACAAGCACGGAGCAACTAGTGCAAAGTACATTTCTGAGAGTTGTGCCAGTGGCATGGCTGTATACGCTGGTCACCAAAAGAAAGTGATTGTCTACAGTAGCTCAGAAGAGAGTGACATCTCAATTCCACTTAACGACACCACTGATGAGAGTTCAGATGGCCAGAAAGATGATGATGGTGACTTTGTCATTGTGACACAATGGTGATTTGTGCGACAAGACAACTTTTTTTCCGAAAGCTATATTTCTTAAACAGTTTATTCCAGATCCAAAGTTTTTATTGCCAGGGATGCACAACATCCTGAAATATATGTACATATTTGAGTTGGAGACATAACTGTCAAGGCCTCACTTTAAAATCACTTTGAGTAAAAAGTTGCACAAATCACCCCACCTTCCCCTATATAGCTTCTGTATTATGGTCACATTCTGTATAGAGAAAAGGTTTATAGTGCTGCACGATTGTGTCTCCATCTTTAATGTGCTGTAATATAGATAATTCATATATCTTCCAAGCCAAAACAAATAAGACTTCTTTCTCAATAACATAGACCAGCCCTCAGGGAGTGAGTCCGACCCTGATGATGCCCCTGCTGCTGCTCCTGTCCCTGGCCAACTACCTGTCCCTGAGGCTCTTCCATCTCCGGCTCCTGCTCCAGTTCCTGGCCCTGTCCCTGCCCCTAGACCACCGAGCGGTATGTACAGGACAAAGATGTATAGCATTCATTTCAGGGGTTCAACTATGTTTATGGCTAACCGTTAAAGCTTTAACTGATATGAAGACTGTTAATGGATTACTACTATAAGTGAAAGTGACAACACTTCCAACCAACCACACATGCATGTTCAACAGGTGTATTGATAAAGTTTTGGCTTTTCACTTGTGAAGGTAGTATTGCACTAACTTACACATTATGTTTTACATTTTATACAGGGAGGAAGAGAGGAGGGGTCCTTAAAGAGCCCGACAACCCACTTCAGGAGGCCATCCTCCAGGTCCTGCAGGCATTCTCTGCCCGTGCTGCCCAGCCTCCCCCACCCCCCATGGAGTCAGCTGCTACCAAGTTTCTCCTCGGCCTAGTTCCTTCCCTGGAGAGAGTGTCACCCGACCGACTGAATTATGTTCAATTTCAAATTCACAAGGTCATATTTGACAACACCAATTTCACACTCAATTTGGAACCTCTGTAGTAAGCTTTTATTAGCTCAAGTTGTGGTGACACTCTCTCCAGGGAAAGAACTGGGCTGCTAGAAGCTGTTGTTTGTGAGATAGATAGATAGATAGATAGATAGATAGATAGATAGATAGATAGATAGATAGATAGATAGATAGATAGATAGATAGATAGATAGATAGATAGATAGATAGATAGATAGATAGTAAAATGTTTTATAACTTGATTCTTTCTCACAAACAACAGCTTCTTTTTTCAGGCAGATGTTCTTGTTTTTTTATTCTGTGTGTTTTTTTTGTTTTTTTATTATAATATATTGTTCTATCTTGTTAGATTTTTTTAAAAATAAAATATTTTTATTAACTCTTTTCTCAATATATGATTTTAAGATCTAGCATCCACCGACACAAATATACATACATTATGCTACTTAATATAACAATTTTAATAATCTAATAATAATGAAGGAATCATCTCTTTCGTTTTGTGTGGGTGGCTCTTAAAAGAGCCGTTTTGGGGTTGTAGTGCACTGCACTAGATGATGGTGTTCTGCCACGAGAGGGACCCTTCTGCAGAGAAGTAATCCGTGAAGGTCTCACGGATCCGGATGGCCTCTCTTGCTGGGTTGTTGGCAGCCACTCTCCCCAGCCCTGGCAGAGGCAACACCACACCACTCGGGAGGCCCTCCCTCACTGCTGCTGTTGGTGCTGTTCTCCGGAGGAAGTTGTGCAGCACGCAGGTGGCCTTCACGCATCTCTCCGCCAGCTCAGGACGGACCTCCATGACCCTCCTGTATATCCGCCACTGAGAGGACAGCATGCCGAAGGCGTCCTCCACCACCAACCAAGCCCGGGACAGTCGATAGTTGAAGACGCGCCGCTCTCGGGGGAGGATGCGTCCGGGGAATGGCCTCATGAGGTCGGTCCGTAGCGGAAAGGCCTCGTCCTCTACAAACACATGAGGCAGGGGTCCTCTCTGTGCATGCACTGACAGTACTCTGTCAGAAGGGAGCTTAAGATTGCCAGCACGGAGGGCCTGACCAAACGCTGAGTTGGCCAGGATTCCTCCATCACTGGTTCTCCCGTAGCCCCCCACATCAATGATGCGGAAGCAGTAGTCTGCGTCGACAACTGCCAAGAGAACGATGGAAAATGTTCCCTTGTAGTTGAAGAACTGCGAACCGGAGTTCGCAGGGGCCTTCAGAACTACATGCTTCCCATCGATGGCACCGCAACAGAGAGGGAAGTTTCACCGCTCCTCGAACTTCTGAGCAATCGCCCTCCAGTCCTCCGTGGTGGGCACCGCCATGAACTCCTCCACCAGGCTGTCCCAGATCTCCGTCACCCCATCGGACACGATGGATGCCACGGTGGAGGCCCCGACCCGGAAGCTGTTGGCGATCGTGCGAAACGAGTTGCCAGTAGCCAGGAATCTGCAACACATGAATAATTTATTTTAGCCTTATTGAGAGTTTCAGTTGTATACCAAATCTGTAGGTCAATTATCTCACTGCACAGGTAAATGTCTTGACAAGTGTTTACACTGGATTTGCATCAGCTTATTTTACTTTCAAAAGCATGACAAGTAGGTCAATTTGGAATTTACTCACATAGTACAATAGGAGGAATGAATATGTTGGAGCCATGATGCATTCATTTATTTTGTTTGTATAAAACTGGTGACATGCATGTATATGAAGATTTGCCTTCATGTTGAAACACAGGGTGGAGCATTGACATAAATGCAGAGCAGGTAGGTGCAAGAGGGAAACGTGCAATGAGGAAAGCAAACTGTTTTATCACCATGTCGTGTCAGAACGCTTTCGTTTGACTTGTGTTGAATTTAACTCATTGAATATTGCCTGTGATGTCATGTCACAATGGCCTATGCCACGGGTTAACATAGTGCACGATGCTTGAATAAATGGGTCACAACTCAAATATAAACAGCGCATTGGAAATAGACGTAGGCCTGTGCAATTTCAGAACACGCGCCCGAACAAGTTCTCCCCGTTATGTGGATAATGTTCGACTACAGAATGTGCTGCTTTTGATAAATGAATTGGGCTATGAAACCGCAACTTACCGGAGACAGATGGACAGGCGCTCCGCAGCTGGTATGGAGCGCCTGTAGTTGGTGTCCTGCCGGGACATCCTAGCACCAACCCGGGCTAGCAGGTCATCAAACTGGGCCAGAGTTAAGCGAATGTACCGCTGAAACTGGCCGTCATCCAGGCGGAGTTCCTGCAGCAGGTGGTGAAACTCACCCAACTGTGGCCGTCTGCGGAGGATGTCATGCACCCAAACACGGCGGCGTTTGGGTTTCCTCCGTTCCTCGGACTCCCACAAGAGATAGAGCGCAGCGATGGGGATGATCATCTCACAGTCAGCCATGGTTGATCAGCAATAGAAAAAGCGGGGGAAAATAAGTTTCGGGCGGGCTCATCTACGTAGGCCATGACGTAGGCGCGATGCTTTTGGGCGCGTTGGACAATTTTTTTATACAAAATGACCAAGCGCCAACGCGCCCGGTGTGTTCGCACCTTAAGGCTCAAACTGATTGGTATTCAATTAGCTTTATTTTTTATTTTTCATGTGTGTGAGTCTGTGTTCTTTTCAAATTTTAGTTGTGGTTTGTAATTTAAAAAGTTGTGTTTGGCCCATTTTAGCAGGAGATTTAATTTTTGACCAATGTGTCTTATGTAAAAAACTGTGTGTAGTGTTTTGAAAGAAGTGTGTTGGAGAATTTCAAACACAGTGCAAAGCACTTATTGTGTTTGTAGGGTTGGTGCTTTTGTTTAGAGCATGGTTACAAAAGTCAAAGGTTGTGATGCTTTGGGCATAGCAACCACGTTTAGTGTTTAAGCATTAGGCAAAAATCTGTAAATAAATTGTGCAAATTATTTTTGCGTTGTGGCATTTTTTGTTTAAATATTAATTTCTATACAAATATGTCAAAATCTGTAAATGAAGACACAAAAGGCAAAGTTACAACACCAATAATCCTATCTACAGTAATACACAGGACTGTGTGAATAGGATTTAAGTGCATATTCTCCTCTCAAAGTGCACCAGATTCGTGCATTTCAATGTAAAAGGTACAAAAAAAATCGGCCGGGGGGGCATGCCCTCGGACCCCCCTAGAGGGTTCAGGGACCACAGCACCGCTGCTGAAAAAAATCCTGCGGGAAACACTGATGCTATTAAGAAACTTAAAGTAAATAAATCACCAGGAATTGATGGATTGACTTCTGAATTCTATAAAATATTTTCTGAAGGGCTTTCCCCTTTTTTGCTTAATGTCTTTAATGAGAGTATCAATAAAGAAGAACTTCCCTCTTCAATATGCCAAGGCCTAATTACTTTAATCCCAAAACCCCAGAAAGATATCTTAAAGTTGGATAATTGGCGTCCCATCTCATTGTTAAATAATGATTATAAAATTATTGCAATATGTATAGCTAATAAATTAAAAAAATGTTCTAAACTGCATTATTAGTGAATCCCAAAATGGCTTTATGTCTGGTAGACACATAATAGATAATATAAGACTTGTCCTTGATATATTAGACTATTCAGACTTAGTGCTAGATGATAGTTTCATTCTTTTTCTTGATTTTCAAAAGGCCTTTGACTCTATAGAACATGAATTCATATTTAAAGCCCTTGATATGTTTGGATTTGGAGAACATTTTAAAAAATCAATACGTACATTATATGCTTTTGGGAGTAGTTCAATTAAATTGCCCTATGGAACCACAAAGAGATTTAGAATAGAACGAGGGATTCGCCAAGGCTGTCCTGTTTCACCATATTTATTCCTGATTCCCATGCAAATATTAGCCATATTTATTTAGAATAGTAGCTTGAAAGGCATCTCAATAGCTGGAAGAGTAATCTCTTTGTGCCAACTAGCAGATGATACGACTTTATTTCTACAGGACAGGTCTCAGATTGTTAATGCAGTAAACTTATTTGACAAGTTTTCAGCAGCCTCTGGTCTCAAACTTAATTTATCCAAATGTGAGTTGCTTCCCATCAAGCCTTGCAATGACTTAGAAGTTTCAGGTATTCCTGTTAAGTATAAAGTTAAGTACCTTGGTGTTATAATTGTTAAAGAACAAAACTCAAGAATGAATGAAAATTTTAATCCACTCATCTCTTCACTGCAGCAAAGATTCAATTCATGGCTCCAAAGAGACTTAACGATAACTGGTCGAGTCTTGCTCTCCAAAGCTGAGGGCCTTTCTAGACTGGTTTATACTAGCTCAGGTCTTGATGTTTCCAAAGATTTATGTACAAAAATTGATAAAACTTTGTAAGATTTCATATGGAAAAGAAAATCACATCTCATTCGAAAAAATGTTATGATAAACAAACTAAGCAATGGTGGATTCAATGTTTTAGATTTTCATACTCTTCATTCCACTTTTAAAATTAAATGGTTAAAAAGATATTTAGCTAATCCAACCTCATTATGGAATTTCATTTCAACATATATATTTGAAGCCTTAGGAGGATTTAATTTTCTGTTAAGATGTAATTTTAAAATAGAAAAGCTTCCCATAAAACTTTCTGATTTCCATAAACAACTACTTTTAAGCTGGTGCCTAGTGTATAAACATAACTTTTCCCCTCAAAAATATTATATTTGGAACAACCAAGATATTTGTTTTAAACGAAAGTCGTTATTTTTGAAGAATTGGGTTGATAATGGAATTCTACTTGTCAGTCAACTATTAATAAGGAGGGTCATTTGTTTACATATAATGCATTTTTATCAGAATATAACATACCTGTGCTTCCTCTGGAATTTGCTATTGTTTTTGATGCAATTCCTTCAGGTGTTAAAATTCTACTTTCATCGTCAATCAGAGATACTGTCCAGCAAACCTTTCTGCCAGAGCTTTATATAGGAAACTCAGATCCTTTTTTGAGTGTAAAAACAAACAATAGATGTATAAGGGAATTAATACAAAAAAGCAAAATTAGTAAACCTGCTTCTGTATTTTATTGGAATAATCAGTATTTACATATAGAATGGGAAAAAACATGGTTATTACCCAGGATTTTTTTTGTCTCAAATAAGGTGCGAGAGGTGTCTTTGAAACTATTGCACAGATGTTACCCTATTAATTCTGTTATTGTAAGATATATGTTAGATGTTGATCCTCTCTGCTCATTTTGTCACGTCACAGATGAAACAACACAACATCTTTTTTGGGAATGTTCCTTTAGTCAAACTCTGTGGCATGAAATTAACCTCTTTTTGAACAGAAAGTTAGATATACGAGTCAAACTCAAAATTGATTTTATTTTATTTGGTATTTTTGAAAATATATTTTCTGTTAAAAAATTGTTTGTTATTAATCTTATGTTATTATTAGCTAAATTCTATATACACACCACCAAATTTGGAAATCAGAAACCTAGTTTTATTGTCTTCATTACTTACTTTAATGCCTACCTGGACACGCTTAAGTATTGCAACAACTGCAAAGCTGTGAAAACCAAAGCTATTTGTAATGAGTTTAATCTGTAATGCACTATGTTTTGATGTTTGCCTCGGGCGCTCTTGTGATTGAACAGATCGTTTGTTTTTGTAAATAAAATTTCTAATAAAAAAAAATAAAAAAAATGTCACGACTGCACAGTAGACTATTCAAGAAGAGAATAAATACGCCATAAAGGCTTTAAGAGAATGTATCACTTTCCTTATTCTTCACCACGCCAGCGACAAGGAGTCACCGCTCCATCTCAGCTTTACAATGTATGCTGTTCTTTTGTGCAGCGCGCTGTTTATTAATATAATGTCCCGTCATCAGACACGTAGCGGATGGTTTTATACACATCGATCGCTCAAGTAATCCAAGGCAGAGCTTTTTGTATCGGGCAGAGAGTGTTATTTTAAGTGTGTCTTACTGTCTTTATAAAGTGTCTTGTTAAAGTTTCCTTACCACCGGACCGCCGAGTCCCGCTGTGTGTTGTTTTGCGTTCGTCCCCACCGCAGTGCTTCAAGGCAGCATTTAACAGCTGATGAACGAGAGTAAACAGCGGACCTTTGGAAGCGGATAAGAAATCCTTTTTTCGTTCGTTTGTATGCTGCTCTCGCCTTTTTATGTATCTCCCTCTTTCACTTGCCCACACCTAGGCTTACACACACGTTAATTCATATACAATGTATGTTCAATTCCAAGTGATGGGCAATTCTGGTGCCGACTAGTAAGGCAGCGGACGTTTAAACGTTGTCAAGTAGTCTGAATCCCTAACTGCCCCTCACCACCTGGTACAAAGCCATAATAAAGCTATGTTATCAGTAAGCCTCTCCAAGGCCCAGGAAAGGGCTCTGAGAATATACCAGCGCTTAAGTGAATCATATAATCACATATAATCATGCAATGTGAAGCACAAAGAATATTATAACCCTATAACCTTATGCAAGCTAAAAGCAAGAGATTAAAAATGTATTGAATTATCATATTGCCATGAAATGGTTGATTGAAGTATTATTGAGTGAAGTATTGTGTATTGTGTTGATTTAAGAAACAGTAAGTGTGTTAGAATATATTAAAAGAGTGTATAAGAATTGACACACCCACAGGGATACGTCTGACCTACCAGAGCCCACAGAGACCTATCAGAGCCTTTTAGGGAAGTTTCCCAAAAAGGGGGAGTTGACAACAAAGAGTTAGAAAAAAACTGAGGGCTGTTGTGTATAAAAAGGCATGATTTTGCGGAGAAAAGTTTGTTAAGCCTCGTCGGACCTCGCGGACGGAAGCAAGCTGGACCTCGGATCGACCACCCCAGGAGAAGCAAGCTACGGACCGAAGAAAAAGACTTAGTCTCTAAAAAGGACTTGGTCTATGAAAAAGACTTAGGCTCTGGAACGAGACTGAGAAAACAGAGCAAGCAAGACATCGCAGGACTTAGAGAAAACTCAACCTCCTTCTTCAGCTGAATCACAAGAGGATCGACCACAAGAGCGCTTAACCACGTTTCCCCAAAGCTGAAAAGGACATTTCGAGAGAACTCTTTGTTTCAACGCTCACACTGTTGACTGGTGAATCAAGGTCGGCCAGCTGCAGGGATCGGAATGCTGAGTATGGCGAGATTCCCCCTCTCCAAGGTCGGACAGCTGGACGGAGCGGAATGCTGAGTCTGGTGAAGACTCACCCTCTCCTCTCAGGAGAACTTTCTGAGACTTTGTACAAAGTTCGGGAGGATCTCCGCGCAGTTCCCTGACAACGGTGAAGGCGAGGTTGCTCGGCCAAGTGACTTTCCCTCTGCCTCTCCACATCAAAACGGACATTCATTATTCCCTGCTTCAGCTCTTAATACATTGAAGGATAGAGATTAGACAATAGAGTAGGATGTTTTATGTGTAAAACCAATCAATGTAAGTAATCATTTTTGAATCTGAATTGAGCTGTATGCCTGCCTTCAATAGCAATAAAAAGCATCATTTAATCTTACATTTAAGATTTCATTGTGGACATTTGATTATTTACCTTCTTAGAGGTTGTAATGTACTAGGTAAAGTGTGTTCTTACATCTACAAATGGTTCTTATAGGTTACTTCTAGCCCTGTAAACTAAACATACCCTTATGGCCTGCTGTCCTGGGGCCGGTTTCCCGATAACGTCCTCTCTTAGCGAGCTACGAAGACTCCTACGTTATGACTTACCAAAGTTGTTTACCTCTGTAGTCGTGGTTCCCGAACGGTGTCTTAGGAGAAAAACTCCTTACGTCGTTCGTACACTGCTGAAATCGGTTGCTCCGAGTTCGATTATCCATTTCCTGCTCATTTCATGCGCAGCTGCATCTGTATGCTGTCTTATCAAATCTACCCGTGCATTTCTAGTGTAATATAAAGTCATAAATTAGTTTGTTGAATCATCATCTGTGTTTTGGAACTCTTGTTTTATAATCTAAGTATCTTTAAGAACACTAATCGCGTTACTTGGTGGGTCAGTAATGAAACTGAAAGTAGACATAATATCGCCAATAGCCTATATAAATAAACAGACGGCCCAAACAGCGTCCAAATGAGCTAAAATCCTAACTACAATAAACAGTGACATGGCACACTTATTTTAAGGAAAGCTCTAATTGATTATTCATTCATTTTTTTGCACGTTTACATGTTTTGAGGCGGAGGATCCGACGCACTCTGCCCGGGCTCAGCTGACAGCTCTCAGCTGTCAGCTGAGCCGGTGTGGAACACAGTGCGGAGGTTCTAGTGTTAACCATGTCGAACATACTACCATAGCCTATACTAATTTAAAACAATATAGAAACAGCGGAGGAGATGAAGATTGTTTACAGCAATTATTTTCATCATGAATGACTTGTGGCAGTTCCATGCGCAACAGGGATGTGACTCGTGTCCGTTTTACGCATGGTGCTTTACGGAAGGAAATGTGGTGGTTTTATTCTTGAATGGGTAATACCCTCAGGTTGATAGGAATCGGACCCTTTAAACGGAGAGCTGGTACCGGAACCTCCTGTACAGGGGTAAAACTATCTAAAACTCCGGGATCTAAACAACGTTCAACCGTCAGGATCGCAGTCTGCACGCTTGCTTGTGCACGAGTCATTTGATGAAATGGAAACTTTACAATTGTTGCAAGTGGCCGTATTGTTGCCTTTTCATGTGTAATACAACCACACTTTAGAGCGCTTCTGCCTCGACGTCATGTTTGCTGCATTCTGAACCAAAACAAAGCAGCACGTGTATGAAGTCATGACGCATTTGCTACGAGCGGAACCGATAAGCGGAGTCGTTAAGCAGGCATGTTAACGATTCCAAGGAATTGGTTGACTCGGAACCGGGTCTGAACAAGAACCGGTTCTCGATTCCCAATCCTACCCACGTGTATGCCTATTGCATCCTAACTAGATTATTTTTATCGTTGGATGTAGTATGTAGAATAGAAAAAAGAAAGAGTATGCGATTCGGAACGCAACCCATATCTTATGAATGCATGTTGAACCGATTAAGTGGCAATTGGGGGAGGGGGCGTCCTCTTGGGAAGGGTTTTGGGACCACATAAAGGTGGACAGTGACCCAAATTAATACAGTTATAACTGCAAAGGCAGCTAATTTCACCGGTTCCGTGGTAACAAATGTATTTAGTTTTTGTCATTGGCCTGTTTTTGCTTGTGGGGTCTGACCATGGCACACTGAGGGGAGAAGAAAGGAAAATAAATATTGGCTCTTATCTCAACATGGGGGAAGTATTATGTTTTATATATATATATGGAAGCCATGAAATATGATTTTGTATTATGAATTGTTATCATGTGTCCCTGTATCCTGTGACCAAATACCGCCTGTGAACATTTAATAAATATGTGAATTACAAAAAAACTTCACGTGAATTCAGCATAGGAACTCAGCTATACCGGCATGTTGCACAATACTATGGAATCCCTACTAGGTCAAACTTAAGTGACACTACTGTCAAACATATAGGTGAGGTTGCGAAAGTGTGAGGAAGGGAGGGGGAGAGGAGTGCACTGCAAAAACATTGATTTTGAGACTATGTACGGAAAAATAATTCCAATATCATATGATGTTATAGCCAATCATATGTTAATTACATTTACGCTTAAATAATCAACTGAACAATCGATACATTTATAACGTGATCTAAATGTTCTCATGTCAGGCCCTGAAGCAGGGACAGTTGGAGGGAGAGAAATAGCACAAGAAACTTCTTGTAAGTTTATAGATGTTTTTCCCAGAAAACGAGGCTAGAGGCAGAGAGATGTATCCATCTTAGACAAAGGCCTAGTGTTAAACACCTTACTCAGCTTACCAAGCCATAGATACAAGTTACATTCAAGGCCAGGAGCATAATTCTTTTTTCCAGCATAGTGCAGGTCGAAAACGAGGAAAAAGAGGATTGGACGAGAAGATAGAAGACAACACGATAGACCAATCATTAGACTTTGTTTAGATATGTTAAAAAGCCTTGCTGTCGAAAAGGCTCATTACTTTTTTGACTTTTCATCTGTCTCTGAAACCTGCATATGCTGTCCTGTGATCTCACTTCATTAAACAACAACTGAGAACTTTGAAACTTTTTCCAGTCATCTTTTATTTTTTACCTTCCATACATCCGAACAAAAGAACACGAGATATTATAGTTTTAATAACAGCAATTCTAATTAATAACAAATACAAATCATGATTTAATATTTTACTGAGTTTATTGTGCCTGTCATAATGTAGGCATATTAAGGTAAAAGCATGGCTTGTAAAAATAGTGTTGAATAAAATAGAGTTGGTAAGCATATAAAACATTAAAAAAATGGGAAAATTATCACACTATTGTTAAATTATTTTATTTTATGCATACTTTTACAGTTACAGACAAGTGCCTAAAATAGATTTTAGATTTAAAATTCCTATTTCTTCTTAAAAAAAAAGCAGTGGAGAAGCAGTGTCTTTGTTTTGGCGATAAGTTGTTTAAATCTCTCAGAAATCTCTTCATATTAAGATATAAAAATTTTAATTATTTGTGTGTGTTTTATTTAGATCAGCGGTACACCATTTAATTTGAGGGGGTAGAAATGAATTCCGCGCATAATATCGTATCGTGATATCAATCGCAATATCGTATCATATCGTACTCAAAATTTCATATCGTTACATCCCTAAACATGGCAATGTTGAGGGTGCCAGAGAGCTGGTCCGAGTATTTCAGAAACTGCTGATCTACTGGGATTTTCACACACAACCATTTCTAGGCTTAGAAAGAATGGTCCGAAAAAGGAAAAATATCAAGTGAGCGGCAGTTGTGTGAACCAAAATGCCTTGTTGATGTTAGAGGTCAGAGGAGGATGGGCAGACGACTTTGAGATGATAGAAAGGCAACAGTAACTCAAATAACCACTCAGTACAACCAAGGTATGCAGAATACCATCTCTGACACACAACACGTCCAACTTTGAAGCAGATGGGCTACAGCAGTGGTTCTCAATTACTTTCTGTCATGCCCCCCCTAGGGAACAGACATTTTTTTCGCGCCCCTCCTCCCCCCTAAATTGAAATACTGTTGAGAACCAGCTAATTATTTATTTATTTATCTGTACAAAACCACTGTATGAGTTTCTGGCACGAGCATTCTGCATACAATCACCTTATTATCAAATTAGATAACAAAAATTAGCTGAGATAACTTCTGCAGCAAAAAAAATCAAAGTTCAGTTTATTAGCTCAATTTGTAACATTTAAACAAGACTGCTCAGTCTGTGTGAATCTCAGGACAGAGAAACAAGAGCAAATGATTCACTGAGGTTTGCATTTTATTCAAAAAAAATTTAAACTCTAAACATAGTTAAGGTGGTGTTTTTTTTTATTATTATAGGCCAATATGCCTTCTGTGATGCGATAACCAATAATTCATTAATGTTATTATTAGTCTACTAACTTGCTTGATTTATTTTTAAATAGCCTACAGAGACACTTGGAGAAACACGTGGACATTTATTTACTGCAAATCGCGGCCTTTCGCGCGGATATGACCATACACAAGCAAACATCGCTAGCTAGCACTAGTTTGGTCAGTTGGAAACCAAGGCAGCCCGCGCCGTGCCCCCCCCCCCCCCCCCCCAATACTCCAAAACCTATCGATTCTTTTTTTGTATGATATAACTTATCTTTTCCAGTGCCAGATAGGAATTCACTCCGTTTAACCATTCAGAAACGCCAGACAGTTTTTTTTTTTTATGAGCTAGCAATGCACCTTTTAGCCTCCAAAAGGCACATACCAATTCAAGATGTTTTATCATTTGTTATCACAAAATTGACAGGGTAAATATACTGTATAGGATACATAACTTAGAATCAGTAGGCATCACTTGCCAATAATACGACCAATATTCAGTACCTCTTTCCAGAAGCGTGCAACCTGTGGACAGCTCCACATACAATGAAACAGTAACCCCTTCTGCTGGATACATTTAATGTACATGTTGGGAATATTGGGGTTAAAGTGGTGCATCTTGACAGGAGTAATGTACTCAGCCATTTATATTGTAACAGTATATAATGTGTGTTTACAGATTGGGTTTTTTTTTTTATCAAAGAGCAGGCTTCTGACCATTCTTACTGATACATTTTCATCTAAATCCATATTCCAGGCCCGTAAAATATTATTTGAAGACTCATTAGATCCGCTAAACCCCAAATTACCCTGAACAGGATAAGCTGTTTAAATAATGAATAATAGGGAATATCAGTGTAGGGGAGAACGGGGTAAGTAGGCACACCTTTTACTCTAGTGAGAATTGCTCATCACCAAAACATCTGTCAATAGCCATTCCTACATTAAATTGAAGCTTAAGGTGTTGGCTAGAAATGTGTGTCTCTCATTTTTTCCAACTTATTGTAATGAAGAAGTAATTTACCATCAAAGACACTCTGACACATTGTGACAACCAATCCCATCAAGGGGTCGGTTGTCACACACTATGGGGTTGTTTGTCACAATGTTATCTTAATGGGAAAAATCTTAAAAAGAAGGCAAGGAGGCAGAACCAAATTTGAATGTTTAATTGCATTGTCAAGTTGACAAATAGGCCTACATAACGTTCTGTAGCCTTGGCAGCTGGTCTAGTTTGGGATGCACTGGGTTGTTTTGATTTTGTTGCCCTTTTGTCTTTTGCTTGCTAGCTGCCTTTTCCTGCTCTATTCTTTCCTTCTCTGGGGTGTCAGTGAGGATACAGCTTGACAATTTCTTTCGTTATTGGGTTCCTTTTCTGGCTGCAGCCTTGAGATAACATGTGACAACCAACCCCCCAAAAAATTTGACGACCAACCCCAACTTGAATTTCTTGCTAGCATCAAGGCCAACAACCATCTGACAACTAATTAGCTTGCTAACCAAAATCTAAACTATAGTTTACCCTTCACACTTTCTGAGGGTAACAAGTGTTTTGTTATAAACCCATTGTGTAAAAGCCTAGAAGAAAAATACTGAAAAGCAAAATATTTTGAATTTGACATGAAAAACACAAAACATCCTCTCACCTGAAATGCAGCAGTCTAACTCCAAGGAAGTCTATGTATGTGACCTCTGATCCCAATTCTGGACCTTTTTCATATCAACATTTCAGAGCTAGCGCGCTCTGGTGGCGAGATATAACGAATGTGACATCCAACCCATGTGACAAATTACCCCGTTCTCCCCTATGACTTCCCAGTAATTATCCAATCCCCCTCCAGGAATGAGATGGATTCAGTGTTTTTCAATATAAGTTTTATTTATTTATTGCAATCAAGTCAAACTTTCCAATTCTGTCATGGAGTACGACAACACAATATCTAGTGCCCAGAAATATATTTCACTGACCTTTTTTAATTTATATTTGGCAACTTATAAGTCTCTGCTAAAACAAATTACAATATAAACTATTTATTTATGAAAAAATACATTGTAAATTTCCACAACACAGTAGT
This sequence comes from Hyperoplus lanceolatus, assembly GCA_026929865.2. Lineage (NCBI taxonomy): Eukaryota > Metazoa > Chordata > Actinopteri > Uranoscopiformes > Ammodytidae > Hyperoplus > Hyperoplus lanceolatus. Next base: position 38,327,292 of record CM049398.1, on the reverse strand, counting down.
AGTTATGTGAAACATACAGCAGTTCTGTAATGTGATATCTCAAACATGCTACAATAGAAATACGGTATTACAGAGCAAATTAAGGGCCAGATACATTGAAAGCACTTAATAAGAAACTAACAAGAAAAACACATTATTTCAAAGGATGCTTAGAAAATCAACTGAAAGAAACAGATCACAACATTTAGCAAAACACAAGACATTTAAAGGCATAAAGAATAGTTAGCCTTGCTCTAGCTCACTGATCCTCATGGATGTCAATACTTACTATTATGATTAAGTAATTCATACTGTTATCTATAACTATACTATTGAGTGGTTCATTTAACTACACCCATTGTTACAGTGTTTACACAGTGAGGATGAAAAAAAATCATGACACACAAGGAAACTGTGTCAGGAACTGACAAATGCTTAAAAACATATGCAGACCACACTGAAAAGAGCTACAATGGCGCAAACAGGTTAAAATTATCTTGAGTTGAAAAATTCCAGTTAATTTCAGAGTGACATGAAGAAAGCATACACAGAAATGCACAATACTTTTGGAGTGTTCACTAGGCTATATGTTTTCTAAGACATCTAAAGTTGTGTTTTTGCATTATTCAATTTTGTGGAACATTTGCACAAAGTCTGGTTTGAATAAACTCTGCCTGTGACATGCTATCATGTACTATGCAGTATTTTAGTCAGTATTTACTTGAATGCATCTTTCTTTTTTTGTTATGCCACATAATAAAATTAAGTGTCAAACTTCTGAACAATGGCCTTGGTTAAAGTGTAAGTGTAGTGTAAAGCTATTTCTAAAATCTCAATCATACTGACTGTTAGGATTGTTATCTGTCCCCTGTGGCTGGTCATGAGCAGAAATTGGATTGCAGCTGCTTGAAGGCGGCTTGTCTTTGTTTTTTATCCTCTTCCTGTCTCCTGCGTTCTTCTTTTTCCTCTCGAATTTCAGCCTCAAACTTGCTGCCCTGAGACACAGCCTGCATCTGTCAACCCACAAAATTACAGTGTTCCAAATCATCCTGAAATCCCATGTAACCATCTATGACTGCTTTTTAATTTTATTCTAGGAACGGGCATCGTTTTACCTGTTTAATTGATTAAAAAATTCAGAGCAGCTTTATCCCTACTAGTAATGTAAACACTTGTATTTTGTCAGAAGGCAGCGCTTGCTGTGGAACCTCTGGGTTTGGAATGATTGAGGCCATTATTATCCTGTAGCCTCCATGTAGCACTTACGTGTTGCACTTTGCATTCCTGTTGTTCTGAGTTTGTACCTTTATAGTTGAATGCACTTAATGGAAGTCGCTTTGGATAAAAGTGTCAGCTAAATAAAATGTAATGTAATGTAATGTAGATGTTTACCTTGGAAGATGATTATATGGCTTTTGGTTTCAGAGCTGTGACTTGTGTACCAGGGTGCAAAAGATCAAATAAACCGGAACACAAGTTCAAGATGGGTACCTTAATCTTTTGCTGGATGGTCAGAGTTCTGAGTTCTAAAATGTACAATGTTTCCTTTGTGGCACTCAGCCATACGCTTTAATGTCATGTGCACTGCAATTAAAGTTGTACCATATGTCTAACATAAATAAATGATTGAAATGATAACCCACACTATAAACTATAACCCTATAATTCCCAAAAAGTTGGGACGTTATGTAAAACTTATATATAAAACAGAATGTGATAATTTGTTAATCCTTTTTCACATCCAATCAAGTTAAAAACAATGCAAACGCAATATAACTAATGTTTTACCCTATCTATCTAGTTAGTTGTTTTTCCATAAATATATATGCTTATTCTATATTTGATGCCAGCAACACAGGAAAAAAGTTGGGACAGGGAAATTACAAAACTGGGAAAGCTGTAGAATGTAAAAAATAAAATAAACAGACCTGTTTGTAACATTACTCACATAAATATGCAAACTGATAACAGGTGTTATTATTAGGGCTGTCAAGCGATTAAAAAATTAATTTAATTAATTACAGGCTCTGTGATTAATTAATCTAAATTACTATTATTAATTATTGTCATACTTATATGACACTTGTATGTAGGGCTGGCCCGAATGCCATGTTTCAGGCTTCGAGTATTCGTTGTTTTTTCCGAGTGAATATTCGGATATTCGTTCCAGAAAAACACACCATCAAACCTACATTAATAATGCCATTGTACTCATTGAAACCGAGTGTGTGAGCCGAGACAGCAAGCTGCGTAGTTTGTTGATGCTTTAATAACTTTCGAAAGGTAGTAAAGTCGGAGTTCCTTACTTTTTCCCCGTGGAGGCGAATAGCTGTTTTTTCGTTGCAAATCAGCTGTCCTCCGCGCCATCGTAACCCGTACAGGAGCTTATCAATTCATCCAGGAACGTGCATCTTTTCGGCGATTTATAAATCCATACAAAGATCCAATATTGATAGTTTTTCTGTCCATAATATATTCATTGTTGACCGCGTATTCCCATGAAGCAAGCAAGTCACGATGATCAGCGATAGCAGCGCTGCATTAGGAACGTAAACAAACAGCTGAGGTAAGCTAACGTTAGCATTACGCCAAGCATTAGGCAAATTTTCCTTCCAAAATCGCGCTAATGTTGTGGTATAGAGTAGGAACACATACTCTATTCTTCCTCCATCTCTCTCTCCCTACTGCGCCTGGCGCCGCTTTTAGTTTGCCTCGCTCTGGTAACATCACGTAGCTTACAGCTGATGTCACCAGTTGCACTCTGAAAGGATAGCGGCCAACTAGGTCAACGTTCAAATAATTTGATCATATATTAAATGAACGTCTAATGTGTATTTTACAATTGTTGTATAACTTGTGTATATAATTATTATTTTCTGACTAAATATGTTGCAGTTTGAGGTACTTTTGCAAAAAAAAAAAAAAAATAATAATAATAATAATATCCCGAATACTGAATTGAGCTCCGAATACTAATTTAACAAACAAATACTCGGATATTCGAATAATTCGGGCCAGCCCTACTTGTATGCCTGTTTATAAACAACTGTATAGGCTTTTCTCTCTCTCTCAACTACGAGCGCCGGAAAAAATACACAAAAAAAACAAGCAGGCTAAATGACGACTGTCTATCTTCCACAACAGACAGCGCAGCATTGCAACACAGGTGCGCATAGCCTATGCCGACTCAACATCGTCCTACTCATAGCCAAACATACTAGCTGGATCCCATTACAGAGGCCGCATCCTTGGAAGGACGCGGTCTCGCGGTCTATGAAGGCTATAGCCTATGAAGGCCGATTCAAAGGCCGGTTCCAAGGCCAACGAGTATTGATAAACGAGACTGTCTCCGCAGGTCTCCGTCTCGCTCTGTTTACGAGCATTTCCGGTTTACGTAACAAGCCGTTACCTTGCGTGACGACTCGCCGCTCCTGTGCTGCCTAGCAACCCTGATTGCTGCCAACAGAAACAGCCCTGTCAATTGAGGAAAAAAGAAAAAGAAGTTGCCTACCAGACGAAAAGAAAAAAAAAGTACAAGAAAAAACGAAAGGAAGATAAAAGTTAAGAAGATGGAGCAACACGTTGCTGTTTCGTTATGTTTGATTTTATGCCATCTCTGAAAAACACCGCAATAAATCTTGGGATATGTTGGGCCGCGAAGGATACATCTGATGCAGCCTTCAAAACCGTGAAACAAAGGCTGCATTTCTCGGCTGCATATGAGGAGCCTTGCAACTTACTTACTTACTGCCCTTTATGCCTAGTGGCATGTAGGGCAGCAACAAAGGATCTCCACTCCTGTCTGTTTTGAGCGAGCTTTTGGATAGAACTCCAGGTCTGCTTCATGGCTTTCAGTTCTTTCTCCACTGGGTCGTCCTCTCTTTCGAGTGCCTTCAGGTGTCCAGTGTAGGGCGGTTCTTGTAATGTAAACCTGTTCTTTTCGCATGATGTATCCAATCCATCTCCACCGCCTTGTTGTAATAATGGTCTCTATACTTTCTTGGTTTGTCCGGGCAAGTAATTGCTGGTTGGAGATGGTGTTAGGCCAGAAGATACGTAAGATTATTCTGAGATTTCTTGTGTGGAATGCAGAGATCTTGGAAAGGTCTTTCTCTTAATAAGGTGGACCTAACACAGCTCTGGTATAACTTGAGTTTGAGCCTTGCAAGGAGCCTTGCAAATGGAACAACCTTTGCGCGCCGCTATGACGCAATCGGTCTTCAAATTGCAGCCTTCGTAGACCGCAACTCCTGTATTGAGATTCACCCATTGACACACACACACACACACACACACACACACACACACAATAAGGAGGAAAAAAGACAGGCATATGCTAGGAAGAGTGAGAGGGGGCGGGCAGACAAAATTGAGACACGGAGGAAGATTGAACCTACATTGTTAATTAGGCACCCACTAAATCATTGCACAGACGCTGCGGAGAATAACATAGACGTATTCCTATACCTTCATGCTTATTTGCCCGGAGCAGCCCATACAACGTCCATAGAACCCTCTCTATGCTTCTTTCTTCACTCTTTAATCCCATGCGGACCGTGTGCGCAAGCTACAGGTGCAGCTCCGCTATCGTCTCACCTCTTTTGCACCGGATCAAAGGGCAATATAGAAGTGCGTTTAATCTGCGTTAATTTTTTTTAATCGCGTTAATTTTTCTGTGATTAATTAATCGAAATTAACGCGTTAATTTGACAGCCCTAGTTATAATCATGAATGGATATATACAGTATCTCACATTTCTTATATCAATATCAATATTTTGTGTTGCCACCATTATTTTCCAGCACTGCCTTAACCCTCTTGGGCATGGAGTTCACCAGAGCTTCACAGGTTGCCATTGGAATCCTCTTACACTCATTCATGACGACATCAAGGAGCTTGTGGATACTGGAGAACTTGCGCTCCTCCATCTCCCGTTTTAAGAAGCCCCAAAGATGCTCAATAGGGTTCGGGTCTGGAGACATGTTTGGCCAGTCCATCACCTTTACCCTCTGCTTCTGAAGCAAGGCAGTGGTCGTCTTGGAGGTGTTTTTGGGGTCGTTATCATGTTGGAATACGGCCCAGTTCCTGAAGGGAGGGGATCATGCTCTGCTTCAGTATTTCACAGTACATGTTAGCATTCAATGAAGAGTAGATTCCCAGTGCTAGCAGCACTCATGCATTCCCAGACTGCACTCCCACCACCATGCTTGACTCTAGGCAAGACACACTTGTCTTTGTACTCCTCACCTGGTTGCCGCCCCACACTCTTAACACCATCTGAACCAAATAAGTTTATCTTGGTCTCATCAGACCATAGGACATGGTTGTAGTGATCCATGTCCGTAGTCTGTTTGTCTTCAGCAAACTTTTTGTGGGGTTTCTTGTGCATCATCTTTAGAATAGGCTTTCTTCTGGGACAACAGCCATGCAGACCAGTATGATGCAGTGTGTGGCGTATGGTCTGAGTACTGACAGCAATGCTTCAGCAATGCTGGCAGCACTCATACGTCAATTTTCCAAAGCCAACCTCTGGATATGACGCTGAGCATGTGCACTCAACCTTCGTAAACTGGGCTGCAGGGCAGTATTGCAACATGATAACGACCCCAAACACACCTCCAGGACGACCAATGCCTTGCTAAAGAAGCTGAGGGTAAAGGTGATGGACTGGCCAAGCATGTATCCAGACCTAAACCCTATTGAGCATCTTTGGGGCATCCTCAAACGGAAGGTGGAGGAGTACTAGGTCTCTAATATCCACCAGCTCCGTGATGCTGTCATGAATGGGTGTAAGAGGATTCCAGTGGCAACCTGTGAAGCTCTGGTGAACTCCATGCCCAAGAGGGTTAAGGCAGTGCTGGAAAATAATGGTGGCAACACAAAATATTGACACTTTGGGGCCAATTTGGACATTTTCACTTAGGGGTGTACTCACTCTTGTTGCCAGCAGTTTAGAGAGTAATGGCTGTGTGTCGAGTTATTTTGAGAGGACAGTTAATTTACACTGTTATACAAGCTGTACACTGACTACTTTACATTGTATCTAAGTCTCATTTATTCAGTGTTGTCCCATGGAAAGATATAATGAAATATTTGAAGAAATGTGAGGGTGTACTCACGTTTGGGAGATACGGGGCCGGTTTCACAGACAGGGCCTAGATTAAGCCAGGAGTAGGCCTTAATGTGGACTAGTTAAACTGGGACGTTGACGTCACTTTCATAGATATGGCTTGGTTAGTCTGAGACTATGAAGTCCTGGAGTAAGGTAAGTAAGCCTGATTGTTAACACCTGCCCATGAGCACATGCTGCTGGTCCAACGGTGATCATAAAAACCCGGAGTGGAGCAGAAACACCATTGCTTGTGAGAAAAAACAATGGCAGAGGCTAAAAAAATCCCGTCAATAAACTTTAATGAATTTGAAAAAAATCTCTTAAAAAAATTGTTTGAAACCATCCGGTTATTGAATCTAAAAACCATACTGCTGGGACTGAGCAAATAAATAGTTGGGCCGCAATTTGCAACAAATTCAATAAATTAAAATGTTACTAAGAACAATACACCAACTTCAGGTTATCTTCATTATTATCGGTATTTCACATCTTTCTCATTTATATTTTGATATTATATTTAATGATATCTGCACTGATAGACTCTGTAGAAAAACCCGAATCTCGCTTTAAAGAAGAGCTTGCCACAACCTTTCAACAAAGGACAAAAAAGACGACGTTGCATGAAAGTTAGCGCGAGAATTCCATGAACAGAAAATGCAATATCTGTAGGAAGTATGACATGAAAATGAAAATTCTACACGTGGAATTGGACATTATTCAACCTTTATTTTACCAGGCAAAATTGCTTGAGGTCTAATGACCTCTTTTCCGAGCAAGGCCTGGCCAAAATGGCAGCAGCTAGAATGAATGAAATACAGTGGATTGAAAAAGTATTCATACCCCTTGAACTTTTCCACATTTGGTCACGTCACAACCACAAACGTACATTTATTTTATTGGGATTTCATATGATAGACCAACACAAAGTGGTGCATAATTGTGAAGTGGAATGAAAATGAAATCATCATCATCATCATCATCTTCAACCGCTCATCCGAAATCGGGTCGCGGAGGCAGTCCGTGAAAATGAAATATGATTTACAATTTGTTTATAAATAAAAAAAATGAAAAGGGTGGCGTGCAAAAGTATTCAGCCCCCCTGAGTAAATTCGTTGTGGAACCACTTATCGCTGCAATTACAGCTCCAAGTCTATTTGGGTATGTCTTTACCAGCTTTGTACATTTACAGACTGACATTTTTGCCCGTTCATCTTTGCAAAATAGCTCGAGCTCCAGATTCAGCGTCAGATTGGATGCAGAGTGTCTGTGAACAGCAATTTTAAAGTCTTTCCAGATATTCTCAGTTGGATTTAGGTCTGGACTTTGACTGGTCCATTCTAACACATGACTATGCTTTGATCTAAACCATTCCATTGTAGATATGGCTGTATGTTTAGGGTAGTTGTCCTCATTGAAGGTGAACCTCCACCCAGTCTCAAGTATTTTGCAGACTCTAACAGGTTTTTCTGCCCTGTATTTGGCTCAATCCATCTTCCCATCAACTCTGACCTGCTTCCCTGTCCCTGCTGAAGAACAGGACCCCACAGCATGATGCTGCCACCACCATGTTTCACGGTAGGGATGGTGTTTTCAGGGTGATGTGCAGTGTGTGTTTTTCGCCACACATTGCATTTTGCATTTAGGCCAAAAACTTCAAGTTTGGTCTTATCTGAATCCTCTGCGTCCGTCAAATGTTTTGTGGCAAGGGTTGGAGGAAGGTGCTCAGGTCAGATGAGACCAAAATTTAAGATTTTTACAGTTGTGTAAACTGTACTATACAGAACAAGTTGGAATTAGCTTTTTACAGTGCCAAGTCTGAAATCGGTATAGCAATTCCAATCTGTTTGCTGCTCCCTGCGAAGGTCACCCAGTCATTCGACTAAATCCCGACTGTTTGCTGTCTTGGCTCAAAATGGTGGAACGAGCTACCTATTGACATCCAAAGTCTGCATCCTGGAGCTAGAGTGGAAAGGAGCTGGAGAGGAAAGGGGAGGAGTTTGATGGGAAAGGGGAGGGACTGCATAGGAACACGGAGGGATTTGAGGGGTAAAGGGGAGGGGGAGGGACTTGATATGAAATGGGAGCATCTGTGGGGAAAGGGCTTGGTGGGAAAGGGGAGGAGTTGGATAGGAAAGGGGCTGCATAGGAAGTGGGAGGAGTTGGATGGGAAATGGGAGGAGCTGGAGGGAACAGGGCAGGAGTGGGGTGGGAAAGGGGAGGGACTGCATAGGAACTGGGAGGGTTTTGAGGGGAAAGGGGAGGGACTTGCTATGAAATGGGAGGATATGTAGGGGAATGGGGAGGGGCAGCAGAAAAGCACTGCAATGCGTGGTAAACACAGCTTCAAAGACCATTGGTGCCCCACTCCCTTCCATGTAACACACATACATCAGCCACCCCACTCTTTTCAACCTCCTGCCCTCTGGAAGAAGGTATCGGAGCCTCCGTTCCCATACCACCAGACTAAAAAACAGCTTCCTCCACCAGAATGTTAGGAAGCTTAATTTTCTCCCCTCTCTCCCCTCAGCCACATCTACCAGGCTGTCAGAAAGCGGAATCCCCCCCCCTCCTTTCTGCCTTTCTACACTCTAGACCAACTGTCTTTTGCACTATTATTAGGGCCCGAGCACCGACCGGTGCGAAGCCCTATTGAAACCTCTAGGATTTTTATTCTTTTTATTAGGGCCCGAGCACCGACCGGTGCGAAGCCCTATTGTAATCGGTACGATTTTTATTATTAGGGCCCGAGCACCGACTGGTGCGAAGCCCTATTGTAATCGGTATGATTATTATTCCCTATTATTAGGGCCCGAGCACCGAGTGGTGCGAAGCCCTATTGAAACCGGTAGGAGTTCTATTATTAGGGCCCGAGCACCGAGTGGTGCGAAGACCCTATTGAAATCGGTATGATTTTTATTATTAGGGCCCGAGCACCGAGTGGTGCGAAGCCCTATTGAAACCGGTAGGAGTTTTATTAGGGCCCGAGCACCGACCGGTGCGAAGCCCTATTGCAATCGGTACGATTTTTATTATTAGGGCCCGAGCACAGACATGTGCGAAAGCCCTATTGTAATCGGTATGATTATTATTAGGGCCCGAGCACCGAGTGGTGCGAAGCCCTATTGAAACCGTTGGGATTTTTATTCTTTATTATTCCGATTATTCCAACGCTTTTTTGGCACTTTTGACCCCCTTCCCGTCGTGCAAAAGTTGAAAAAGTTTGCGTACCCTTATGACCTGCAAAAAATTTCAATGTATCAGTGGTTCAGGATTTGATCTCAAAAATTGCACCCCCTATGGCCAAAAACTGTTTTTAAGGAAATGCATGCTCAAAAATTGGGCTAGAAGCCTGAAATTTCCGGACAACATGTAATGGCCCAAGGCGCACATAAATGCAATTGTATGTCCAGGGCCAAAATCAACAGGAAGTCGGCCATGTTGGAATTAGTGCCTAAAACCGCCAAAACCATAATTTCGCATTTCGACGAACTAGTCCTAGAATTTTTACGCCAGATACGTCAAACCACTTCTCAAATACAAAAGACCCTTGCCCGATGCTAAATTGCGAAAAGATTTCAAAATCACCGTAGTACCAGTGATCTATTGGGGGTCAAAGTTGACGTAAATATCATAATTAACGAACCTCATGAAACTTTAATTCATCATAACTCAGGCTGTGTTATACCTAGCTGCACCAAATTAATAACCCAAATGTATCTTTGCAGGCCCCACAAAAAATCCTCTTGAAGCCCCGCCCCAAAATCAACAGGAAGTCTTTTAATTTGAAATATGCGAATTTCTGACTCGAAAATCATCAAAATGTTCAAAAATTGATCACTCCTAGCAGGAAAATATTTAGAAAAACGACCACTGTAGGGACACTCATCTATCATGGAATATACACCACCAAAAATTTTGTTTGATTCCGAATAACTATGACGAGATGGGAGCCGATATTCACATTACTCTGCAGGATTACAGAGCAAAGTGGACTCATAACAACTTTTTGTGCAAAAAAAAATATGATAGGGTGCGTCCTACGACATGGAAGATGATGTACCCGAAAGCTTGTTTTATCCGGAATAACCGTCTTGCAGAACGGGCGCCACATTCGCCAAAAGACATCAAAAATGAACCTGATGAACCCTTTGATTGATCATAGCTCAGGCTGTGTTATACTTAGAACCACACAATTTCATACAGCAATGTACAATCCCAGTACAAACAAAAAAGCCTCTTGACGCCCGGCCGCAAAATCAACAGGAAGCGTTCTTTTTAGCAATATTCGCCAAAAAAAACAGGAAGTTGTCCTAACTCCACCATACTCTGTTTCATCTTCTCCAAATTTGGTATGGTAAATGACACCCAAGGCCTGAGAAAGCCCAAACACTAATATTCATACGAAGTGAGAGCGCCATCTGTCGAAACGCCTTCGCTGTAGCTTGGCGTCTTCGAAGTTGACGCCAAGTTGCTGTAACTCCACTATACTCAGTCTGATCTTCTCAACATTTGATAGGCTTAATGAGACCCAAGGCCTGAGTAAGCCCACACAATAATATTAAGATAAAGTGAGAGCGCCAACAAACATGGCCGCCATTGACCAAAAACTTTACGCAGGGGCGGGGCTTAATAACACGTTGGCCATAACTCCTTAACCATAGGTCCTATCATCATCAAACTTACTGGGTATGTGCAGAAGTCATGTGGTAGCATGTCCCTCGAAGCTTATCACGATTAACCCATAGGGGGCGCCACAGGGGCGGGGCTATCCACAAATTGGCCATAACTCCTTAACCGTAGGTCCTATCATCATCAAACTTGCTGGGTATGTGCAGAAGTCATGTGGTAGCATGTCCCTCGAAGCTTATCGCGATTAACCCATAGGGGGCGCCACAGGGGCGGGGCCTATCCACAAATTGGCCATAACTCCTTAACCGTAGGTCCTATCATCATCAAACTTGCTGGGTGTGTGCAGAAGTCATGTGGTAGCATGTCCCTCGAAGCTTATCGCGGTTAACCCATAGGGGGCGCCACAGGGGCGGGGCTATCCACAAATTGGCCATAACTCCTTAACCGTAGGTCCTATCATCATCAAACTTGCTGGGTGTGTGCAGAAGTCATGTGGTAGCATGTCCCTCGAAGCTTATCGCGATTAACCCATAGGGGGCGCCACAGGGGCGGGGCTATCCACAAATTGGCCATAACTCCTTAACCGTAGGTCCTATCATCATCAAACTTGCTGGGTGTGTGCAGAAGTCATGTGGTAGCATGTCCCTCGAGGCTTATCGCGATTAACCCATAGGGGGCGCCACAAAAATCACCCGACTCTGATTGACTTGAAATTGATTACACATGTACAGCTCATGGTGCTCTACAATATAGCCTCATGGTCCTCTACAATATAGCGGCAACTTCCGCGCTTCCGTCGCTGCGCCGCGCGCCCCGAAGAGGAGGAGACCGCGGCGCATTCTCTCACGCGGTCGCCAGGATGGCGAGCAGCACGGAGGTGCGAGGGCCCGGTCATCACTGCTTGCAGTTTTAATTAGGGCCCGAGCACAGACATGTGCGAAAGCCCTATTGTAACAGGTAGGATTTTTATTCTTATTATTTTATTTATTCCGACGCTTTTTTGGCACTTTTGACCCCCTTCCCGTCGTGCATTAGTTGAAAAATTGTGCGTACCCTTATGACCTGCAAAAAATTTCAATGTATCAGTGGTTCAGGATTTGATCTCAAAAATTGCGCCCCCTATGGCCAAAAACTGTTTTTAAGGAAATGCATGCTCAAAAATTGGGCTAGAAGCCTGAAATTTCCGGACAACATGTAATGGCCCAAGGCGCACATAAATGCAATTTTATGTCCAGGGCCAAAATCAACAGGAAGTCGGCCATGTTGGAATTAGTGCCTAAAACCGCCAAAACCATCTTTTCGCATTTCGACGAAAGGCTCCTAGAGTTTTTACGCCAGGGACGTCAAACCACTTCTCAAATACAAAAGACCCTTGCCCGATGCTAAATTGCGGAAAGATTTCAAAATCACTGTAGTACCAGTGATCTATTGGGGGTCAAAGTTGACGTAAACATCATAATTAACGAACCTCATGAAACTTTCATTCATCATAACTCAGGCTGTGTTATACCTAGCTGCACGAAATTAACAACCCAAATGTATCTCTGCAGGCCCCACAAAAAAGCCTCTTGAAGCCCCGCCCCAAAATCAACAGGAAGTCTTTTAATTTGAAATATGCGAATTTCTGACTCGAAAATCATCAAAATGTTCAAAAATTAATAACTCCTAGCAGGAATATATTTAGCAAAACGACTAGAATAGGGACACTCATAAGACATGGAAGATATACCAAAAAAAAAATTGTTTGATTACGAATAAGTATGACGAGACGGGAACCATCACCTTACCGTGGTGGAGAGGTTTGTGTGCCCCTGTGAACCTGAGAGCTGTGTTGTCCGGAGCCTAGTGCTCCTGGTAGGGTCTCCCAAGGCAAAGTGGTCTCAGGTGAGGGGCCCGACTAAGAATGGTTCAAAAGACCTCATGGAAGATCGTGAAAGAAGAGGAGAGACCCTGCCCGGGGGCCCGGCTGGAGCCAGGCCCAGACAGGGGGCCCGCCTGCGAGCGTCTGGTGGCCGGGTCTGCCACGGGGCCCGGCCGGGCACAGCCCGAAAGAGCTACGTGGCAATACACTCCTCCTCTACAACCGATGGGCCCACCACTCGTCGGAGGAACCGCTGGGGTCGGGTGCGCTGCCTACAGGGTGGCAGTGAAGGGCGGGGACCACGACGGACCAGACCCGGGCGGCAGAGGCTGGCTTTGGGGACGTGGAACGTCACCTCGCTGTGGGGGAAGGAGCCGGAACTGGTGCGGGAGGTGGAGCGCTACCAATTAGATCTGGTGGGGCTTACCTCCACGCACAGTCTTGGCTCTGGAACCGTACTTCTGGACAGGGGTTGGACTCTATTCTTCTCTGGAGTTGCCCAAGGTGTGAGGCGCCGGGCCGGTGTGGGGATACTCACGAGCCCCCGGCTGGGCGCTACTACGTTGGAGTTTACCCCGGTGGACGAGAAGGTCGCCTCCCTACGCCTCCGGGTTGTGGGGGGGAAGACTCTGACTGTTGTTTGTGCGTATGCACCAAACAGCAGGTCGGAGTATTCGGCCTTCTTGGAGACCCTGAAGGGAGTCCTGCATGGGGCTCCGGTAGGGGACTCCATAGTTCTGCTGGGAGACTTTAACGCGCACGTGGGCAATGATGGAGACACCTGGAAAGGCGTGATTGGGAGGAACGGCCTCCCTGATCTGAACCCGAGTGGTCGTTTGTTGTTAGACTTCTGTGCTGGCCATGGTTTGTCTATAACAAACACCATGTTCGAACATAAGGATGCTCATAAGTGTACATGGTACCAGAGCGCCCTAGGCCGAAGGTCGATGATCGATTTCGTGATCGTATCATCTGATCTGAGGCCACATGTTTCGGACACTCGGGTGAAGAGAGGGGCGGAGCTGTCAACTGATCACCATCTGGTTGTGAGTTGGGTCAAAGGGTGGGGGAAGACTCTGGACAGACCTGGTAAGCCCAAACGGGTAGTGCGGGTGAACTGGGAACGTCTAGCGGAGGCCCCTGTTCAAGAGATCTTTAATTCGCACCTCCTGCAGAGCTTTTCTAGCATCCCTGTGGAGGTTGGGGGCATTGAACCCGAGTGGTCGATGTTCAAAACTTCCATTGCTGAAGCCGCGGCGGGCAGCTGTGGTCTCAAGGTCTTAGGTGCCTCAAGGGGCGGTAACCCTCGAACGCCGTGGTGGACCTCGGTGGTCAGGGAAGCCGTCCGACTGAAGAAGGAGTGCTTCCGGGATATGTTATCTCGGGGGACTCCTGAGGCAGTTGCAAGGTACCGACAGGCCCGAAGGGCTGCAGCTTCTGCCGTGTCAGAGGCAAAGCAGCGGGTGTGGGAGAAGTTCGGAGAAACCATGGAGAAGGACTTTCGGTCGGCACCAAAGTGTTTCTGGAAGACCGTCCGGCACCTCAGGAGGGGGAAGCGGGGAACCATCCAAGCTGTGTACAGTAAGGATGGGACGCTGTTGACCTCAACTGAGGAGGTAGTCGGTCGGTGGAAAGAGCACTTTGAGGAACTCCTGAATCCGACTAACACGCCCTCTATGTTGGAGGCAGAGCTGGAGGCTAATGGGGGATCATCGTCAATTTCCCTGGTGGAAGTCACTGAGGTAGTCAAACAACTCCACAGTGGCAAAGCCCCGGGGGTTGATGAGATCCGTCCAGAAATGCTGAAAGCAATGGGTGTGGAAGGGCTGTCCTGGATGACACGCCTCTTCAACATTGCGTGGAGGTCGGGTACAGTGCCGAAGGAGTGGCAGACCGGGGTGGTGGTTCCTATTTTTAAAAAGGGGGACCAGAGAGTGTGTTCCAACTACCGGGGTATCACACTTCTCAGCCTTCCCGGCAAAGTCTACTCCAAGGTGCTGGAAAGGAGGGTTCGGCCGATAGTCGAACCTCAGATTGAAGAGGAACAATGCGGATTCCGTCCTGGCCGTGGAACAACGGACCAGCTCTTCACTCTCGCAAGGATCCTAGAGGGAGCTTGGGAGTTTGCTCATCCAGTCTACATGTGTTTTGTAGATCTGGAGAAGGCTTATGACCGGGTTCCCCGGGAGATACTGTGGGGGGTGCTGCGGGAGTATGGGGTGATGGTGTCTTTTCTCAGGGCCATCCAATCTCTGTACGCTCAAAGCGAGAGCTGTGTACGGGTTCTCGGTAGTAAGTCAGACTCGTTTCCGGTGGGGGTTGGCCTCCGCCAGGGCTGCGCTTTGTCACCAATCCTGTTTGTGATATTTATGGACAGCCGTGATTTTTTTTCTTCCCCGAATTACACGGGCGGCTTGTACTTTCAAAATATCCGCGTGATTTTCTAGTTTCGCTCTGCGCTGTCCCACGCGCTCCAAACTTCACCCGCCTGGTAAGAGGCCAGGCCCGAGGTCGTCCTCGCATTCGCATCAAGCGCGCCGCGGCAACTTCCGCGCTTCCGGCGACAGGTATTGCTGTGCCGCGTGCCCCGAACAGGGGGAGACCGCGGCGCGTTCTCTCACGCGGTCTTCAGGACGGCGAGCAGTACGGAGGTGCGAGGGCCCGGTCATCACTGCTAGCAGTTTTAATTAGGGCCCGAGCACCGACCGGTGCGAAGCCCTATTGAAACCGCAAGGATTCTTATTCTTTTTATTTGTAGTCATTTTTGGCACTTTTCACCCCCTTCCCATCGAAAAAAACTGGAAAAACTTTGCCGACAGGTCAGACCTGCAAAAAATTGCAACCTATCAGTGGTTTCGGGATTTGTGCATTAAAATTGCGCCCCCTATGGCCACAAACAGTTTTTCAGGAAATGCATGCTCAAAAATTGGGCTAGAAGCCTGAAATTTTAGGACAACATTTAATGGCCCAAGGCGCACATAAATGCTATTTATATGTCATTAGCCAAAATCAACAGGAAGTCGGCCATGTTGGATTTAGTGCCTAAAATCGCCAAAACCATAATTTCGCATTTCGACGAACTCGTCCTAGAGTTTTTACGCCAGGGACGTCAAACCACTGCTCAAGTACTCAAAACGCTTGCCCGAAGCTAAATTGCGGAAAGATTTCAAAATCACAGTAGTACCAGTGATCTATTGGGGGTCAAAGTTGACGTACACATCATAACATACGGACCTCATGAAACTTTAATTCATCATAACTCAGGCTGTGTTATACCTAGCCGCACCAAATTTTAAACCCAAATGTATCTTTGCAGGCCCCACAAAAAAGCCTCTTGAAGCCCCGCCCCAAAATCAACAGGATTTTTTTTAAAGTGAAATATGTGAATTTCTGGCTCTCAAATCATCAAAATGTTCAAAAATTAATAATTCCTAGCAGGAACATATTTAGAAAAACGACCAGAATAGGGACACTCATAGGACATGGAAGATATACCAAATTTTTTTTTGTTTGATTACGAATAAGTATGACGACAGGGGAGCCGATATTCGCCAAAATGGCGCCTAAAGTCAGAACTCCACATTACTCTGCAGGATTGCAGAGCAAAGTGAACTCATAACAACTTTTTGTGCAAAAAAAACATAATAGGGTACGTCCTCCGACATGGAAGATGATATACCCGAAAGCTCGATTTTTCCGCAGCAGTCTTGCAGCACTGGCGCCTAATTCGCAAAAAACCATCACAAACGCACGTCATGAACCCTTTGAATGATCATAACTCAGGCTGTGTTGTACTTAGAACCATACAATTTCATACAGCAATGTACAATCCCAGTACGAACAAAAAAGCCTCTTGACGCCCCGCCCCAAAATCAACAGGAAGTGTTCTTTTCAGCAATATTCGCCCAAAAAACAGGAAGTTGCCCTAACTCCACCATGCTCTGTCTCATCTTCCCCAAATTTCTTATGGTCAATGAAACCCAAGGCCTGAGGAAGCCCGCACACTATATATGTTGATATAGAGTCTGTACAATTACAAAAAAAATCATTTTCAAGTTTTCACCTCTATCCACAGAATGTCTGCTATTTTAAATTTTGTTTTCAACTTGCCACTAGATGGCAGTATTGCATTACAAATAGAGGGACTGAAGACTTCTCTTAGCCCAGTGGTTCTCAATTATTTTCTGTCATGCCCCCCCTAGGGGACAGACATTTTTTCGCGCCCCCCCCCCCTAAATTGAAATACCATTGAGAACCTGCTAATATTTATTTATTAATCCGTACAAAAACACTGTTTCTGGCATGAGCATTCTGCATACAATCACCTTAATATCAAATTAGATGTTAGATTATAAAATTAGCTGAGATAACTTCTGCAGCAACTTTTAAAAAATTTGAAGTTCAGTTTATTAGCTCAATTTGTATCATTTAAACAAGACAACTCTGTCTGTGTGAATCTCAGGACAGAGAAACAGGAGCAAATGATTAACTGAGGTTTGCATTTCATTCAAAACATTTCACAACTGTAACCATAGGTGGTGTTTTTTCATTATTATAGGCCAATATGCCTTCTATGATGCAAACCTATAATTGGTTAATGTTATTATTAGTGTACTTGCTTCATTTCCTTTTCAATAGCCTACAGAGACACTTGGAGACACATGTGGACGTTTATTTACTGCAAATCACGGCCTTTCGCACGGTTTTGACCATACACAAGCACACATCGCGCTTCGCTGTAATTTCGCTCTGCAATGTCCCATGTGCTGCAGACTTCAAATTCCTGGTAAGAGTCCAGGCCTGAGGTCGTACTTGCATCCATATCAAGCACGTCGCGGCAACTTCCGCGCTTCCGGCGACAGGTATTGCTGTGCCGCGCGCTCCGAAGAGGCACATTCTCTTGTGCGGTCGCCAGGAGCGCCGAGGACGGCCAGGATGGCGAGCAGCACGGAGGTGCGAGGGCCCGGTCATCACTGCTTGCAGTTTTAATTATTATTCTTCTTAGTCATTTTTGGCACTTTTCACCCCCTTCCCGTCATGCATAACTTGAAAAACTTTGCGTACCCATCAGACCTGCAAAAAATTGCAATGTATCAGTGGTTCAGGATTTTATCTCAAAAACGGCGCCCCCTATGGCCAAAAACAGTTTTTCAGGAAATGCATGCTCGAAAATTGGGCTAGAAGCCTGAAATTTTAGGACAACATGTAATGGCCCAAGGCGCACATAAATGCAATTGTATGTCATTAGCCAAAATCAACAGGAAGTCGGCCATGTTGGATTTAGTGCCTAAAATCGCCAAAACCATAATTTCGCATTTCGACGAACTGGTCCTAGAGTTTTTACGCCAGGGACGTCAAACCACTGCTCAAGTACTCAAAACGCTTGCCCGATGTTAAATTGCGAAAAGATTTCAACAGCACAGAAGTACCAGTGATCTATTGGGGGTCAAAGTTGACGTAAACATCATAATTAACGAACCTCATGAAACTTTAATTCATCATAACTCAGGCTGTTACCTAGCTGCACCAAATTAATAACCCAAATGTATCTTTGCAGGCCCCACAAAAAAGCCTCTTGAAGCCCCGCCCCAAAAGCAACAGGAAGTCTTTTAATTTGAAATATGTGAATTTCTGACTCGAAAATCATCAAAATGTTCAAAAATTAATAACTCGTAGCAGGAACATATTTAGAAAAATGACCACTGTAGGGACACTCATCTATGGAATATACACCACAACATTTTTTGTTTGATTCCGAATAACTATGACGAGATGGGAGCCGATATTCGCCAAAATGGCGCCTAAAGTCAGAACTCCACATTAATCTGCAGGATTGCAGAGCAAAGTGGACTCATAACAACTTTTTGTGCAAAAAAAAAGATGATAGGGTACGTCCTCCGACATGGAAGATGATATACCCGAAAGCTTGTTTTATCCGGAATAACCGTCTTGCAGAACGGGCGCCACATTCACCAAAAAACATCAAAAACTAACCTCATGAACCCTTTAATTGATCATAGCTCAGGCTTTGTTACACCTAGATGCACTATATTTCATATAGTAATGTAAAATCCCAGGACAAACAAAAAAGCCTCTTGAAGCCCCGCCCCAAAATCAACAGGAAGTCTTTTATTTTGAAGTATTCGCCAAAAAAACAGGAAGTTGGCCGAACTCCACCATACTCTCTCATCTCCTCAAAATTTTTTATGGTTAATGAGACCCAAGGCCTGAGGAGTCCCACACGCTTGTATTCATGTAAAGTGAGAGCGCCACCTGCTGGGCAAAGTAAATATTGCATGCTACTTATTTACCTCCACGTCCTACACACTCGATCAAATCAACCTCAGAGCAGCTCAGGGAGGTCTGGAGACAGTGATAACACGGGAAGCCGGTTCTATCCGATCCGTGGCCTTTGCAGTTTCTCGACATCATTGCCACGAAACAGGATGTCGCTGTAATTTCGCTCTGCACTGTCCCATGCGCTCCGAACTTCACCCGCCTGCTGAGAGCCCAGGCCTGTCTGCTATTTTAAATTGTGTTTTCAACTTGCCACTAGATGGCAGTATTGCAATACAAATAGAGGGACTGAAGACTTCTCTTAGCCCAGTGGTTCTCAATTATTTTCTGTCATGCCACAACTCAGTCTGTGTGAATCTCAGGACAGAGAAACAAGAGCAAATGATTAACTGAGGTTTGCATTTCATTCAAAACATTTCACAACTGTAAACATAGGTGGTGTTTTTTTTATTATTATAGGCCAATATGCCTTCTGTGATGCGAACCTATAATTGATTAATGTTATTATTAGTGTACTTGCTTCATTTCCTTTTAAATAGCCTACAGAGACACTTGGAGACACATGTGGACGTTTATTTACTGCAAATCACGGCCTTTCGCACGGTTATGACCATACACAAGCACACATCGCGCTTCGCTGTAATTTTGCTCTGCAATGTCCCATGTGCTCCAAACTTCACCTTCCTGGTAAGAGCCCAGGCCTGAGGTCGTCCTTGCATCCATATCAAGCACGTCGCGGCAACTTCCGCGCTTCCGGCGACCGGTATTGCTGTGCCGCGCTCGGAAGAGGCCCATTCTCTTGTGCGGTCGCCCGGAGCGCCGAGGACGGCCAGGACGGCGAGCAGCACGGAGGTGCGAGGGCCCGGTCATCACTGCTTGCAGTTTTAATTAGTATTAATATTACTACCACTATTAACCATACGGACTGAAATTGCTGCTATTTTTTCTATTTATTCATTTAATAATGACTGTCTTTGTATGCATACCGGTATGAATACATCCTACAGAACTTTTTGTGGAGGAGCTGGATGGGGGGAGGAGTCGGTGGGGAAAGGGGAGGAACTGTTTATAAAATGGGAGGGACTGGTGGGGAAAGGGGAGGTAGGGCTCAACAATAAGGATTGCCTGACGTCCCGGGGCAAGTAAAACGCCACGTCGGGCCAGTAACTATGACAACCCACTTGCCCGAACGGGCAACCGGGAGCCTTCCCGAAATGCTTGATTTTTTTTTTTTAATAATAATTTAATTTTTTATAGCGCTGAATAAAAGTCAGCTAGAACTGGTGTTCATTACCAGTTCTTAGGCCAAAGGTAACTTTATTTGTACCCGAGGGTAGATTTGGTTGCAGTTAAAAAGAATTGGCTGCTTACACACACACGCAGACAACATTAACAACATCGATAGACAGTGACATAAAAGCGACAACAGTGCTCCAGACATAGGAACATAGATTAAAATTATACAAAAAGGTATTACTATCAAAGCCATCATGGCAGATACAAAAAAACAAGGTCAGAATAAATAAATAGATGAAGAAGGCCGTACAGTCCATAGGTTAATAAGTTAGTGTGTAGCTTAATTAATTACTTACTATTTAATGTTTTGACAGCTGAGGGAACAAAACTGCCTCTGTATCTCTTTGTTTTGCAGGCAGGCATTTTGTACTTACGGCCTGATGGGAGAAGCTGAAATTCACCATATAGTGGATGGGATCCCTCTTCTAAGATAGACCCAGCTAGTCTCTGTAGCTGCCTTGTATGCAGGGAGTCTGGGTTCAGCTGTGGCTCTCCAATCAGCCTACTAGCCCACCTTACAATTTGGTTCAGGGAATTCTTATTTTTTAGGGATAGGTTACTGAACCAAGACACCAGGCAAAAGGATAAGACAGATTCAATGAAGCAGCAGTAGAATATGGTTAACATTTTACTGTCAATGTAAAACGAGGAGAGTTTCCTCAGACAATATAAACGCTGATTCCCCTTTTTGTACACAGCTTCACAGTTTGTCTCAAAGTTTAGCTTATTGTCGATGATGGTCCCAAGGTATTTATAGTTGTCTACACACTCAACAGTCTGACCCTTTATGCTTGTGAGTTCCTTAGCACTGGGGAGTTTCCGTAAATCTATGTGCATGTCTTTTGTTTTTGAAATGTTCATATGTAGAAAGGACCTATCACACAAAATCTACAGTCTACAAAATCCTGAGAGACTGGCCCCATGGCCTGTTCCATCCCCTTGTAGCAGGCTTACAATGACAGAATCATCGGCATACTTTAAAATAAATCTGTCTTCTCTGTTGCTGCGGCACATGTTTGTGTAAAGGATGAACAGGAGAGGGGACAGAACACACCCCTGAGGGGAGCCAGTGGAGGAGCAGATCTGGTCAGACAGTACTCCATTGACTCGCACTCTTTGTGTCCTATTGGTTAAAAAGTCTAAAACCCAGCCAACAATATTTTTACTCAAATCAAATTGCTCTAAAAGTCTTTCTGTTAAGATGTGGGGTTGAATTGTATTAAAAGCAGAAGATAAATCTATAAATAAAAGCTTAGCGTGTGTTCCTTTACCTTCCAGATGTTTAAAAAGCATGTTCATCAGAGTGACTGTGGCATCCTCGACACCTCTGTGTGGCCTATAGGCAAACTGCAAGGCCTGTGTTATTTATCGAATTTATGTGCGAGTAGTTGTGTCAGCTGTGTTGCATCTCTCTCCTCTGCTCCGTTTTGTGATGGGGGGCGGGGCTCCACCGCAGAAAACACACACACACACACACACACAGACACACGCAGATCTCAGAAAAAAAACAATAGTGCGCGTCTCACACACACAGTCAGAGAGATAGGAAAGAGAACTACACGCGTTACGTTGGTGTGACAGAAAGTACAAAAGCCAACGAGTAGGCCTAAATAAGTAGACCCCAGCCGCCTAAAAAGCAGCGAAAATACCCGCGTTTTTTAAATGCATCCAAAGTGAATCTATTAGTAGTTTAGCTAGGATGCTAACTTTAGCTCTGCTGCTAACACAAACATCAGCAACAGTTAGCAGAGGAAAATCTTTACAGCCTGCATGTATCTTAATAAATGGACTAGAGGTGTCACTTCACATACCAGGTGGCAGTGGAAGCTTGAAACTAGGTTACTGGAAAAGTGTTCAAAACAGCCTGTCCTTAGCCAAAAGTTGAGATTTTGAATAAAAAACAAAAAAAAAAAAAAAACTTTTAAAACAGATTGTTGTAGGCCTAAAAAAATGTCTTACAGAAAAAAAGTTTTAAATAATTGCTGTTATAAAAAGAATAAGGTACAAGAAAAAAACATTGTGTGACCAATGTTTTTTTGTGCATAAAACACTCATTTGCAGTTATTGTCGGTTTAGAAACTAAAAAATTACAAATGGTCCAACTCAAGTAATATTTGAATAATAGTCTCCACTTTCAGTATGATCCTTAACTAATCTATAACACTGTCCATGATGTGTTTATACATTGTAAATAAAGAGTGAATATAACAAATATTTGTACACCACTAATAAAAGCATTTTTATATAGGGGCCAGTAAAAATTGACTTCGGGCAAGTAGAATTCAGACCCACTTGCCCGACCGGGCAAGTGAAAAAAAAAAACCTTAGCGTTGAGCCCTGTGAGGAAATTGAGAAGAAAGAGGAGGGCTCTAGTGGAAAGGGTAGGCGTTGGAGCAGAAAGTAGAGTGACTGTAATGGAAAGGGGAGGGGCTGTAGAGGAAAGGGGAGGTAAGAATTGACCAAAATCTAGACAATTCTGTACGTAAATGCTAAGTCTTGCTTGATTATGGTGTTATACAGCAAACCTCATGGGTTATCAAAATCAACATGGCTTTGACGTTGACCTAAATGCATTGCCTTGAACATTGTTGATCTCAAAGGTTTCCCAAAATGTTAGGGCATATCCACTTTAGTTGAAAATGACACCTAAAATGTTTAATTACGTTGCCTGGTTCTTAAATTATAAGAGTTTGAACACTATTCCCAGCGGAATGGCGGCCATCTTGGATTTGGCCTCTTACTGTCTGCAAAGCTTAAAGGTCACATATTATGCTAAATGCACTTTTTAAATGTGTTCCAACATATCCATGGGTCCACGGTGTGCCTAGAGACTGCCAAAATATTTAAAAAAATAACAATCTCTCCTTTTCTCACTCTCCCCCTTTCTGAAACCCCCACCCCTCCCCCCCAATATACTCCGTTCAGAATTCTCGCGGTTTATGATGTCATAAACTGCACAGCCACATCCCCATACTTTCTTTATATGTCCATGCTTCCCCCCCACATTAGTAACCATAAACTTCCACCGTGCAGTAGTCTATGATATCCCCCCCCCCCATTTCTTATTGGTCCACGGCCCTGAGATCCTCTGGAAAATTTTACGAGCGACAGCCATGTTGCTTTCCCCGCTAAACAACAAGATGCCCATAGTACAGCCTGAATGTTACATACACCAACACAGAATGCTTTTGCTCATACTCCACTAATTTATCTTAACCACAGCAGTCTATTAATGCCTCGTTTTTAATAACACAACGGATACGAAGCTACTTGTGCTTTTTTTTAAACGGTGAAACTAAAATAATTGTTTTTATTGGTATTTTTGACTGCCTAGAGTATAGCTATTAGCTTTGGGACAAGGAACCAGCTTTTGCTCATAACACGCTGTTTATATTCCCCACAGCAGTCTGACAAAGCCTCGTTTTTAGCAAGACAAAGCATAGGAAGGTAATAGAGTCGAAGTCTAGCTTTGAAGCTAATTTTTTCACTGATTTTCGTGATATTTTTAGCCGTTAGCTTCTGTGCTAACATTCAGTACAGGCACTGTGGACAGGCTACTACTACAGGCTATGGACCCGTCGCTTCCAGAGAGGTGGCGGGGGCAGCTCAAAGATTGTATATTTACGAGGGGAGCTGCAGCTCGGTTTAAAAAATAGGCCATCGTGAGATGAGCTGAACATCAGGGTATAGAGGCATACTACAATAAATGATCTGAACGGGTTTTTCAGCAAACACCCAAAGAAAAACGTATTAGGGACCTCTAAGACCATATAATATTGACAGAAAAGTGTATAATATGTGAGCTTTAAATCCGACTTCCCTTCACATCTGAAAATAAACGTTATGGCACGTACTAACCATGGTAGAAATGGCATGATTTTCTCAAAAGTGCACAATTGCTATTAATATGTGAGATTGTCTACTAGGGCTGGGCGATATGACCAAAATCTCATATCCGGATATAGAAATGTCTTATCCCGATAACGATACATTTGACGATATAGCATGTTTTCTGTAAATTCAATTAATAAATATTTAATATAAATAATTAAATACTCAACAAATACAGTATTTACCCATATTTGATTATTTTCAGCTTAAAACGCAAATTTTCAAGCATTCAACAAAATAGAAAATTGCAATGTGACATTTGAGTAGTTTTGGGCCGTGTGGGGTTTCAGGGCACAGAATTGACTGAATTGGTGGATTCCTCCTTAGCTTAGCTCATTAGCCTAATGGAGCTGTCCTCTTTAGCTGAGGCTGCTGTGGCTTGTAAATTCACCCCGCGGAGAGGGGGAGCGCAGGAGCTTCTCACTGCTGAGAGAGCAGCCGAACCGGAAGCTCGCGACAGCCCGCGGGGATACTATCCCCCCGCGAGCCTGTCGAGCACTGCCCGGGTGACGTCGGTTCAACTGCTCTGTCAGCGGGGATATATGATCCTCTCCTTATGGAATTCTCGTCTACACGTGTGCAAACACAGACAGGTCTGTTACCGATGGATTTTAGTGTCTGAAATGAACTTTGATTATCACACAAGCGAGAAAAGCCTGGTGTGCCGGGCGGAAGTAGTGTGATGGAAGCGGAGCGGAGCAAGGAAGTGTTTCTGCTTCAAAATAAAAGTCAAAGTTGACTTTGATTTCTGACATTTCACCAGTTAAAGGCTTTTAATGTGAAGTTACGCTGTAGGAAATCTTCGGTTCAATTAACAGTAACTTCACTGCGAGCTACATGTATAGCTTGTGTCCTAAAGATTGGGCTTTGCAACATAACGAAATAAACGATATTGCATAAAATGAAACAATAGACGTTTTTGTTTCGTCAGACGATATATATCGCCATATCGCACAGCCCTATTGTCTACTGTACTAATAGGGCAATCCCGTAAAGGTTCATTCTTTGAATGACATTTCATGTGAATTGTTTCCAGGTTTGGACAATTATAAAAATGGAAAAACTTTTGAACCTTAACCGTTTTTGTTTGAATAATTCTTAATTAAAAAGACCATCAAACAGCAACTTTTTCCTCATGTTTTTGAGAATATACTGTAGGGGTAAAAGTTGCAGCTGGCTTCTAGTGTGGACTGAATGTTATTGAAATAATTTCTGTCTGTGGTTATATATGGTATGTGGCAATTATTTAGAAAAATAGCAGCCTGCAGCAACATATTGAAAAAAATATTTTGAACTTAACTTAGTTTAGAATTTTGAATTATGAACTGTGAACTGAACTAGTTCATTTTAAAGTGTGTGAACTGAACTTTGAACTAGTTCACATAGAAAAAGAACTTTCCCAACACTGTGTGTGTGTGTGTGTGTGTGTGTGTGTGTGTGTGTGTGTGTGTGTGTGTGTGCGTGCGAGAAGGGAACCAGATGGAGCACTACAAAGACAAGGCGGCAGTTTTAGAGAACTACCAAGATGGCGGACAATCTCGTGAGAATTGGAAGTCGCGTAAGACTTTGAGACAGTCTTTAACCAATGGGGGAAATTCACTTGCAGAAAATCAAACACAACAATAAAATCATTAACCAAAATGCGGAAAGCTTGAATTCCACGCAATCTTTAACTTTACAATTACAGTCAACACTCTTGTATACGTTAACACTACGGGAGTGGAGTATGACGTGTGTGAGAAAGAGAGAGAGAGATAGCGAGCACTTTTAGCACCCAGGAGGGAGAGAGGAGCGGATGGGTGTTAACAAAGGCACCAACAGTAGCCTATTCCCAGCAGGGGAACAATGAAACCAAAAACAATTTTCCGTTGAGGAAAAGAAAGCATGAAAAAGCACAGTATCAAACATTCAAAATCAAAATCAAACAGTTTAGCGATCACTTACCAAGTACATCTATCTAAACCTATAACTGCCCAGATAATTTAAGCCTTACTTGGAGAACGCATCCAGCGTTCTTGAATCTCATCCTTTATGGTCCGGGTGGGCGATTCCGCAGTCATGAAAAAAAGGGAAAGATTTGGTCCACCTGTCTCTGTGCTTGCCAGCTAAAGGGACAATTCTGAGTCCGCGACCTCGGTGGGACCAGAATAGTTGTCGACGTTTTGAGGAGGATTTGAGCGTGGGTCACCTGCACTCCTTGTGATCACAGTTTAAAAGAAAAAAGTACCGCTGTTTCTCGATTTGCTTCACTGCCTTTAACAAAGTCAGTCAATCAGATTTTTACCGCGGCCAGCTGATAAATAAGATTTTTTTCTTTTGTTAAGAAAAAGGAGGGAAAGTCCTTTGTTGCTTTAAAACAGAGCATCCTCAATGTTTTGCAAACAAATTCACGATCAAAGAGGAAGGATAACGCTGTGGATGGCTATTTATACCACTCAGAAAAGGTTAAGCCTCCTGTGGACAGGTGACCAACCACAGGGTAGGAGGAGGGGTCCAGCGACCTCTCTGGCCTTACAGGTGACACCTGGGGTTTCTGTCACCAGATTCAAACTTGCAAGAGAGTGGTGGCTTACATCCAGTTTCGGCCTGAGCTGGGTCCACCCTGCTGTTCACCATGAGGTGAAAGCATGTTGAGCTAATTTGTAGCCCTTTCAGGTAAAAGCTATGTGGCTCCTGCTACACATAATACCTCATAATGAAAACTTTAAAAAAAGTTTGAGATTTTTGCAAGTTTATAAAAAAAAATATATATATATAATTTGTACATAATAAGCATCACACCATTTGCTCAATACTTTGTTGTGGCACCTTTTGCATCAATTACAGCCTCAAGTCTTGAGGCTGTAATTGATATATGAAGCCACAACCTTGGCACACCTACAGTATCTTTGGCCATTTTCCACCATTCCTCTTTACAGAACCTCTCGAGCTCCATCAGGTTGGATGGGGAGCGTCAGTGCACAGCAATTTCTAGGCTCTGGCTGGGCCACTCTAGGACATTCACAGAGTTGTCCTGAAGCCACTCCTTCGATATCTTGGCATTGTGCTTACGGTCATTGTCCTCTTGAAAGATGAACCGTCGCCCCAGTCTTTGATCAAGATAATCTGGAGCAGGTTCTTGCCACCACCAGGCTTCACGACATGGTGCAATGTGGAAAAAGCGAAGCGCTGTGAATACTTTCCGTATGCACTGTATTTCCAAATTCAATACATAAACATAGAGCAGCATTGAAAATTAAGAAAATACATATTGTAGGCCTACACTAGCATGCTGTTTTAAAAGTAACTCAATAGTTGAAATAAGAAAAACAATGTGTTTTCCCCTTGAAAATAAATACATGCATTACTCCAATGGTCAAAGACAGAAGCAGTGTGGCACTTCTATAAACTTACAAAAACTTGCCTGGGCCATCTCTCATGCATTCATCAGACGGGCTACAATTAGCCCCCAGGCTACAATCTGGCATATTTACGTGTAGCCTAGTGCTGTACATGTTCATTGTCCTGAAATAAATAAATGAAACTTTTCTCTGTGCTGTCTCAGCTGTTCATGCCGATAGATAGGTTTAGTTGCCACGATGTAGAGTCTAAAATGTCCTAGCTTTGCACAGCACTTCTCTTTGTACAATGTCCCTGTACCTGAATCCGATTCCTAATATCTCCATAGAGCATCGCTTTTATTTTCACCACCAGTTCAGTGTCGGCTTGCACAATGCTCCTTGTTTACTCTCCCGCCTGCATGCCTTACCCCGGAATTCCACCGGCTTCGCGTGCGGTGTCCAACGGTTTTGCTCCGTGCGCCCACGTCCGTCAACACCCACCGGCTCCGTTTTCAAAGCAGGCACGGCCAGCTCCGCTGAACAGCTGGAGTCGCGAGACCGAGGAGTTTCCGCGGTAATAAAAGTGACGGGCGATCGCTCTTGATAATATGATTCTCCTATATGGTATTTACACAACAACGAACGCACGGAAGGTTATTGTTCCCACCCGAACGAGTAAAAGAACAGTGGACATGCTTGTATGTGTCTCTGTTTTGAGATTGTTACCTGCAGTGAACACCGAGTGTCTTATTTTGAAAATTAACCAGAGGTTTTATTGTTTTGTTGGCGTCTGTGTCCCTGTCTATCTCGATGTGTTCTGTGCTAAATTGATGCGGTGAGTTCCAGCATCCAGCAAAAATAGAAGCAGTGCGTATTTCACCGGACAGCTGGAGCAGCAGCGGAGCAGAGAGACGGTGCAGCGGACGTGGTGTAAACTCACCCACTGACTAAAGTAAAAAAATGACAGCTCCGCTGCCGTGCTGGAGCGAAGAAGGACCGGAGAGGCAGCCGGTGGAATTCGGCCTTTAGTCGCACGCGACCGCAGAGCCGCCGACACACACACAGAGCAGCTGATGGTCTGTTCAGAGAGAAACACTTGGAGACACATGTGCACATTTATTTACTGCAAATCGTGGCCTTTCACACGCATGTGCACGCACTAACACACATCACGCCTGCTAGTACATTAATTGTGCGGGCGAAACAGTAGGTTGGTAGTCAAGGGGGAGGGGGGGGGCATCAGTAAGGCCTTAGCCATAAAGCGCTGGGGGAAACAGTGACATATGTGTTTGCTGTTTGTACTGTTTTATATTGAATACATGTCGAAAAGGATTAGGAAATCACGTTCTGTTTTATTCACATTTTACATTAACCTCCAAACTTGATCAGAATTGGCGTTGTAAGTGAAACTACAGGTTTATAATGCCAAGAATGATCTTAGGAAAGTAGGGGAGACCGGGGATAGTAGGCACACTTTTTACTCTAGTGAGAATTGCTCATCACCTAAACATATTTCAATAGTCATTCCTACATTAAATTGAAGCTTAAGGTGTTGGCTTGAAATGTGTACCCCTCACTTTTTCTAACTTATTGTAATAAATAAGAAATGTATCATCAAAGACACTCTTACACATTGTGACAACCAACCCCATCAGGTTGGCACACACTATGAGGTTGTTTGTCACAATGTTATCTTAATGGGAATAATCTTAAAAAGAAGGCAAGAAAGCAGAACTAAATTTGAAAGTGTAATTGCATTGTCAAGTTGACAAATAGGCCTACATAATTTACTGCAGCCTTGGCAGCTGGTCTAGTTTGGGACGCAATGGGTTGTTTTGATTTTGTTACCCTTTTTTCTTTTGCATGCAAGCTGCCATTTCCTGCTCTATTCTTTCCTTCTCTGGGGTGTCAGTGAGGATACAGCTTGACAATTTATTTTGTTATTGGGTTCCTTTTCTGGCTGCAGCCTTTAGATAACATGTGACAACCAACCCCAACTTGAATTTCTTGCTAGCATCAAGGCCAACAACCATCTGACAACTAATTAGCTTGCTAACCACAATCTTAACTACACTGCATTCCAAATTATAAGGCAATTTTCCCAGATTTTCCTAAATAGTCGATGAAAATCACAGTCAGTATAATTTAAGTCATCAACCGTTAGAGTATATTTAGAATTTTATTGAACAAACCTCCCAATAATAAAAGTATTTTTTCAAAACATTTTATAGGTTGTAAACAACTAAGAATTGGCATTTGTTGAATTTGCAGCATTAGGAGGTCATATTTTGTGAAATCAAAAGCTATTTCAATCAAAAACATCTTAACAGGCCAAGTTACATGTTAACATGCGTTACCGATGCGGTAACGCTTTATACTAAGGTTCTTGTAGTAAGCCTTAGTTAATAGGTAATAAGGACCTTATTAGATGCTTATTAACATTAGTTTGTGTTAATAAGACTATATATATAAGTGTTAATAATAACATAATAAACACGTTGACAGTGTGATTATAAGACTTTTTTAAGCACTTATAAGACACTTTTTAACTATTTATTGATTGCTTAATAGCATTAATAAAAGTCTTATGAGTTTCTGATAGCTGTTAATAAAAGCATTACAAACCTATTTATTTAAGCAATAGCACACGAGAGGGAGCATGTTGTCGCTCTATATCAGCACTGCTGTGATTCGGTCGTAGGCACGAGGCCGCAGGCCGAGTGCCGAAGAGAAACACAGCAGTGCTGATATAGAGCGACAACATGCGACCTCGAGTGTGCTATTGCTTTTATACAGCAGTTTCACAACTGAAATTCACAAGTTAACTTTAAAATGTGATCTTTAGTCATTTAAGAATGTATTTGCTTCCGCCAACACAAATAGTTCGACAACAGCAGTCAGAGCGGAGCGCGTTGCTAAGCAACAACTTTAGAGTGAGCTTGTCCTACTTTGTTTACTCTGGTAACAATAACCACGGCGGCCCGATGTCCCGTAAAAATCACCAAAGAAACGGAACGGCGGATCTTAATCTAGTTGGTAATAAGGTCCGCTGCCCAATCCAAACCCCCACGCTTCATTTCCCAGAGTTTATGAGTGTATTTCGGCCCGGGGGAAGTAACGTTATACAATGAGGTGGGAAAGCTAGGCTAGGCTAAAGCTATGCTGCGCTTGTATTATTCAGCAGCCTGAGTTTATCTCCACACACTATTGCTGTCTTCAGTAACGTGAGTGTGAGCGACTACCGCACACTGTCTCTGTCTGTGTGTGGCAGCGATGCCCTCTCACAGGGGAGAGACTCGCCACAGTCAACCTGAGTGACACACACACATATAACAAGTGAAGCTCCGGCTCATCAGTGAGCCGCGGAGTGATTTTGACAGTTGGTCTACAGTTTGGTGAACAGTCCCGAGTGATGTTGTTCGCTAATATCAGCACTCCTTCAGAACGCTCAGAAGGTCTCTCGTCCAATCAAATCACTCGCTCAGAACCAACTGCTGTATAATGAGTCTTACTAACTTGCCCATTATGTCATTGTTAAACCTTTACTAATAGTGTAGCAGATAAATGCAATTTTCTGAGGAATCGTTCAAATGGTGATACACGCACCAAAATGTGCATGCGCATACCTTAAGAGCCACTCTTTTGGAAAAGCACGTTAGCCACGTAAAAAATTCAAGATGGCTGCCATTTTTCAAAATGGCCGCCGATGGACTGGGTCTAATATTTAAACGCTCATGATATTGCCAAAAAGCTACGTAGAAAAACTGTTAAGATGTCATTTCCAACTTTGGGTATGCTCATTAATTTAGTGGTACATTTGAGATCACCAGTATTCACCAAATGTATTTAGGGCAAGGTCAATGTAAAAAATGTACCGAAAACTAGACAATTCTGTCAGTAAATGTTATGTTCTGTCGGTTGGTGGCGCAATAGCTAACCAGTTAAGGTAACCAAAATCCATGTGGTTCCTCATTTAAGTGTCACATATGTTCACAGCAAATATGACATGATTTCCATTAAAACTGCTTGAGTTATCGAATACACAAGGCAATCCTGCCTTATTCCATCTTCTCAATGATATGCTGGCAGTTGGTGTCATAGTAACAAACTGACAACCACCAGGCGTCAACAGAACAGCGCTAGTGAGTCTTCCAGCACCCCACCCCAGACAATGAAGGTGAAAAGAGGGAATCACTATAAATCATAGGCAGCAAGGTGAAGACAGTCCCAGAACTGCCAGCCTCATTCACCAACATTCGTCCTGCATACTTCACCAATAAGATTCCTTCTCCTCCCCATGGTGATGGTTCAATTGTGCCAGGCTTCAACTTGCTGAAACTGAACCTAACCCTGGAGTATGAATGGCTAGAGGAAGTCTGCCTCATGGAAGAGATTGAAGGAGCAGTTAGCTGGGCAGCCCACCATGCATCCAAGAAGCGAAGCCAACCATTTGAAGTGAGCATTACATCACCATTACCTCTTCTTCGAGATTAAGCCCACTCTATTGCCACGATAAGACATGTGATGGATAAAATCAAGGACACAGTAGCATTTCCGAACCCAGGACACGTCCCTGTGATTGCAGCTGACTAGCCAATCTATGCACTGGCTAAGCAGATCCAGTGGCACTGGCCGGACCACTATGGTGAAAACAAGTTTATCATCATGTTTGGAGGCCTGCATATTGAAATGGCTGCACTAAGGTCGATTGGAACTCTCCTTAAGGATAGTGGATGGACAGGAGCCCTCGTTGAGGCAGGAGTGGCATCATCTGGACCTGCAGAATCATTCCTCTCTGCTGCAAGCGTCACCAGAACACGCCAGGTGCACCAGATTACAGCATGCAGTCTCTACAAGCTCCTGAAAGCAGCCTACAACGATTACTACACAGATGTTGTAGCTGAAAGCCCTGATGAACCGATACATTTTGAAGACTGGTGTGAAAAACGCAAACTGCAAAGTCCACAGTTTCAGTTCTGGCACCTGGTGCTGTCGATAGAACTTGTGATTCTCTCACTCATCAGGGCATTCAGGGAAGGCAACTTCACCCTGTATCGTGAGGCACTGTCTGAACTGCTGCCATATTTCTTCGCCAACAACAACATGAACTATGCACGGTGGCTTTCCATTCATCTGAAAGATATGATGACCTTGGAACAGCAACACCCCCAGTTAGCTGTTGAGTCCCACAATGGCAAATTTGTTGTTCATAAATCAAGCCGGGAATTCTCAGCAATTCTCAGACCATCCGCACTGAGAAGGTGGATGGTGGCTGGCCCTGAAGTGAGCCATCTGGTTGCTCAATATGAGGCAGCCTCAGAAGCTAAAGACATAACTCAACATAGAAACCACCATGAACAGACTGAGCGAACTCAAAGAGTATTCTTTCAAAAAGTAGACAGGCTGTTTACAGTGATGAAGGATATGGGCAATCCTTTCCAGGAAGAAACCAGCGACCTTCTCACCTTGGACACAAAGGACATACAAGTGCTGCTAAAATGATAGGAACACACTATGATAGGGGCTTCACTCACTTCCGGGAATTCATGAGGGGGCTAGAAAGTGCCGACAAATGCATCTTCTATGCACCAATAAAATGAAACAAGATGGACTTCTTTCGACAACAACCTGTCCTAAGCAATCCCAAGCAGAAAGTACTTAAGGAGGATTGTCTCATGCCAGAATAGAGAGTGTGATCTGAATGAGTTCTTTCAGCATGAGAACCAGTCATTTCCTGCTGCTCTGAGTGACAGTGGGAAGCTCCACGTATGTCAGAAATCCCATCTTACCGCCATTATTGAGAGCCAAATGAAACTGCCAGATGCTGAACCACAGGCTGATGCACTGATCGTTGATGGTTCGTCTTTAGTTAACATGTTGACACCACAAACTTCACAGACCTTTGAGGACTATGCGACTTTGGATGTCCTGCCCAAAATACAAGCATACTCTTCAATGTACAAGAGAACAGATATTGTCTTTGATGTTTACCTGGCAGACATTCTGAAGTCGGAAACAAGGTTGAAGAGAGGTCTCCAAAGTATTTGGCAAACTCAGCCATTATCCACCTATGTTTGCTGATGATGACCTCGAGATCCTTGAGAAGTTTGTTGTTACGACATATGACAGGTCCAGTACAATGTCAAGTGTCGATGAAGCACGGTTAGACCTATTTGCTAGAAAGCAAAGACCACACGAGGCTATTCTTCCAACTTGAGCAGCTCTCCTTCAACACGCCAAGAGTGAATGTCGTGGGAGGTGCAAATGCCACCAGTTTAATCTAACATGTACAGCACTGTGCAGCTGCAGTGCCAGGACTAAATCAGGACATGAAGAATGGCAACACTTCATGATCTCAAAATCGGTTTAGAAACGTCTATCTGCATCATGAATGTCTTGTATTGTTAAAATTGGTAGAAGGAATTTTCTGAGCAGGTTAAAAGTAGCAGATTCAGCTTCTATATGGTCCGAAATGTCAGATTTGATAGCAAAATAATTAATTTTGGATCATTCTATCTAGTGTTAAGATGAAAAGTGTATTTTTAAGGCCCAAAAGGCGGCCATCTTGGAAAAAATGGCCGCCATTTTGGATTTTCAAGTGGCTCGCGTTTTTTCCACAAACCTTGGCGTGCATGCAAAGTTTGGCGCTTGTATCACATTTTGAACGATTTTTTCACTTATCTGCTGCACTATAAGCATTGTTTGTTGCTTTATGAAGGTAAAAACATCTTTATTAATCAATTATTAGCAGTTAACTATGCTCTATGAACAATGCTTATTAAGGTTAATAAGTCCTTTATTAAACAGGTAATAATGCATTTTGAAGGTACTGGATCTAAAGCGAGAGCAATAATTATTAAGGTTAATAAGGCCTTTATTAAGCGAGAGCAATGCTTATTAAGGTTAATAAGGCCTTTATTAAACAGTTAATTATGCATTTTGAAGGTACTGGATCTAAAGCGAGAGCAATGCTTATTAAGGTTAATACGTCCTTTATTAAACAGGTAATAACGCTTAAGCACAAAAACACACTTTAACATAGCTCTTTTTCAAAAAATATATTTTTATTTTCCTTTAAAATCTTCAGAACTTCAATGAAAAATATTCTTGAAAATCAATAATTAAGGAAAAAAATCACATAGCAGCATTTGTAAAAATCTGATTTTTTTCCAGAACTTTCAGAAACACCATTTTACTAAGTGTAAAAAAAATAACTTGTAAAATAAAAATGCTGCCTGACATCGATTCAAGTGTCCAATGATTAAGACTGGACTATTAATTTAAAATATTAAATGAATAAGAACAACAAAACAATTAAACAAGTAGAGCAAAAAAAACTTCCATCAAACAATAATTAAAAAAATAATTGTAGGGATAACAATATAAAACGACGTGGGGTTGTATGAGTTGCTTCTGCATATTGAATCTGTAACCTTATGGAGATGGCAATCATCACTATAAGACTTTCGGCGAGACGTTGCTGTATCATAAGTCAGCATTATACTGTTGCAGATAGGACAAGCAGAAAAGTGCCTTTTCACCACATATATAATTGCTAACCTAACAAATACAAGTCCATTCAATTGTTCTCTAAATGTAGGATTTTGTCAGTTTGGTTCGGCCATGTATTACTACGTAAATCAGCTGCTTTAACTCAAATTTGATGATTTATTCGCTGCTCTGCACCGACACGAGATGGTGTGTTAATACATGGCTGATCTACACTCGAAAAGAAGTGCAAAAATAAATGGCTGTCTGGTTGCAAACTAAAGCAGTGAAATTATTAATGCATACATTTGAACAGATCATTTTATATACAGTAAGTGGTAAAAAAAAAAAAAAAGCCCTGTACTGCTGGCCCCCTCTGCAGCAACAGTACAATGCTGACTTCTGCTATACTTCCTCTTCCCATCGTCTGAGGAGGAGTCAGACGACAACGGACTTGACTCAGATGAACCCGTGTTGGGCTTTTCCGTAGCCTCAGGGGAAGGTTGAGTCAGGCTGGTCTTTCTTGTTACTGTATAAAGACAATACAAAGAAACATTGATCACAATTAGACAGATAGCAGACAGGTTACAATAAGCATTTAAGCAATTTGGACATGGAATCTGCAAAAGGGGGTGCAGTATCAAAGTAAATTGTGTCTGTAATGGTGAAAATGGTTGAAAAAAGTAATTATTTTCTTTCATTCAGATAGTTGTCCCTTCAAGAAATCTCTCTCCGTTATCAGGTCTTTTATTTTTTCATCCTGGCATTCTAATTTAAATATTAGAAGTTTATTGCAGCATGATAAAGTAGACCATGTAAAGATTTTAGTGTCCCAGGCAGACCCAGATGTCTTGATTCTGACTGAATCAAGACATCCTGGTTAAAGAAGAGTACAGATGACTCTATTGTGGCAATAAATGATTATAATTTATTCAGAATAGACAGAAACGCAAGGGGTGGGGGAGTGGCTGTCTATGTTAAATCCTGTTATTCTGTAACACTTTTACATGCTGTCTCTGTTCCAAATTGCTTTGAATTTCTCGCGCTAGAATTATCTTTATCGTCAAATGATTGTTTTGTTGTAATTGGTGTTTATAGGCCCCCTTCAGCTGTAACTAGCTCCTTAAAAGATCTAGCTCATATGCTCTCGAGTTATGTAAATAGAGAGGTAATTGTGATGGGTGATTTTAACGTTGATTGGCTTTCTGGTGCCTCTGAACCTTTTAAAGAAATCTGTAGCAACGTTAATCTTACACAATTAATAACTGAGCCCACAAGACCCAATCTATAAAAAACAGCAAAATCAACTTTAATAGATTTAATCTTATCAAATAAAATAGATAACATAGTCTCAACTGGTGTCTTTGACCTTGGGATTAGTGATCACTGCCCAGTGGCCTGTATCAGAAGTATTAATTTAAAAAGATCTCAGCTTAAAATCAAAATTAAGCGTAATGTTAAAGGTTTTAATGAGCAAGCCTTTTTAAGTGATATCTGTCATAGTGACATTCAACTGACTACGGAAATTTCAGATGTTGAGTTAGCCTTAGACTATTTCATCAATACTTTCACCTCAATTATAAACAAGCATGCGCCCCTTAAAAAGCATAAAGTAAAAAATAGATCAAACCCCTGGTTTACAAGTGAACTGTCCGATTTATTTTCCGAGAGAAATAAAGCATCTAGGTCTCTAGCTAGACGCTCTGGAGATAATACCAATTGGACTATTTTTAGACACTTTAGGAATAAGTCCACATCCATGATTAGGAAAGCCAAATCTGAATACTACCTTGAAATAATCTCCGACTGCTACTCTAACCCTGCACTATTTTGGAAAGCTGTGAACTATAATAAGAACAATTCTAGCACAGTTCCCACTCAGATCAAATTAAATGGTCACACTCAATGATCAAAAAGAGATTGGCTTAGCTTTTAATAAACATTTTGTAGCTGCTGGTCAACTCTTTCAGAATGGAGGATGTACACCTTGTACCACCAGTAGTAACGTACCGCCTGTCTCTCAAACTCCTATTTTCAGCCTTGATCTTCTTCCCACAAGGGTTGTTGTAGATGCACTCCTTGCCATCA
Source organism: Hyperoplus lanceolatus (assembly GCA_026929865.2). Classification (NCBI taxonomy): domain Eukaryota; kingdom Metazoa; phylum Chordata; class Actinopteri; order Uranoscopiformes; family Ammodytidae; genus Hyperoplus; species Hyperoplus lanceolatus. Next base: position 38,290,331 of record CM049398.1, on the reverse strand, counting down.
ACCCAAGAAGTACATGGGAGAGGACAATTTGGACCCGTTTTCAATCAAGCTTTCTACACATATAATATCAAAACAAATTACCCATATTTTTAATCTTTCGATCTCCTCTGGAATAGTTCCTAAGATGTCATGACTCACGGCTCGGCAGTCTCTCCTTCTCCTATGTGTGTTTTCCCTCGTCTGTCTCTCCTTTGTTTTGTCGTTCCATGTGTTTTGGCCTCCCTGTTGGCATGTGGGCGTGGCGGCACTGCAGGGCAGGCTGTTCCAGGTGTGGATCGTTGGGCTAATCGGGGCTCCCTATTTAAACCTGTGGACTCCACTCATTCAGCGCCAGAGTATACATCACCCCCAGTTCAATGGTCAGACCGAGAGGGCTAATCAGGACCTGGAGACGGTTCTGAGATGCATCTGCGCTCACAACCCAGCTTCGTGGAGTTCACATCTCATCTGGGTTGAATACTCTCACAACTCCCTGACGTCGGCAGCTACAGGTATGACACCTTTTGAAGCATCTCTGGGCTACTTACCTCCTCTCTTCCCCACTCAGGAGATCGAGATCGCCGTGCCTTCTGTTCAGCACAACGTGCGTAGGATCCGCAGGATCTGGAGGGATTCCAGAGCGGCCCTCCTGCATACTAGGGAACAGAATCAGAGGTTGGCTGATCGGTGGCGGATCCCTGCTCCCATGTACGTACCTGGCCAAAAGGTTTGGCTTAGCTCCAGGGACATTCCCCTTAGCGTCGAGTCCAAGAAGCTTTCTCCCCGGTACATTGGGCCATTTGAGGTCGATAGGGTCATTAACTCTGCTGCCATTCGCCTTAAGCTTCCCCAGTCCCTCAGGATTCACCCCACGTTTCACGTCTCCCAGCTTAAGCCAGTGACTGCTAGTGAGTTGTGCCCGCCTACCGTCATTGATGGTCACCCGGCCTTCACGGTCAGCCGGGTGATGGACGTTCGGCGCAGAGGGAGGGGCTACCAGTACTTGGTGGACTGGGAGGGTTATGGGCCAGAGGAGAGGAGCTGGATCGCCAGGGACCTCATCTTGGACCCCGCACTCCTCCGGGAGTTCTATGCCAGGTACCCAGAGAAGCCTGGTAGACCGCCTGGAGGCAGTCGTTGAGGGGGGGGTACTGTCATGACTCACGGCTCGGCAGTCTCTCCTTCTCCTATGTGTGTTTTCCCTCGTCTGTCTCTCCTTTGTTTTGTTGTTCCATGTGTCGGCCTCCCTGTTGGCATGTGGGCGTGGTGGCACTCCAGGGCAGGCTGTTCCAGGTGTGGATCGTTGGGCTAATCAGGGCAGGCTGTTTCCAGGTGTGGATCGTTGGGCTAATAGGGGCTCCCTATTTAAACCTGTGGACTCCAGTCATTCAGCGCCAGAGTACACTACATACCAGAGCGGTAACTACCTGAGACCAGGATATCGTGTTTGTTGTTTTCTTTATGTCTCCAGTTGGAGTGAGTTCTAACTCTGCTCCTCTTTCCTTCCGTGCCAGTTGCCTCCGCTGTTCACCTTTCCTGCTCACCTGCCTGCGGGTTTCCGGATATCCACTTGCCTCTGCTCGCCACGCCATTCAGCCGTCCAGTGTCCTGCCTGCCTAAATAAACATTGTTCTAAACTGACTACCTGGTATCTGTTCTGCTTTTGGGTCCAACTTCGAGCTATCACAACATAAAATTTGGAAAAAGCTCACGTAATTCCTTTACATAAAGGTGGTGACAAAAATAATCTTAATAACTACAGGCCAATTTCCAAACTCCCATGCCTCGCAAAAATTCTAGAATCACTTATTAATAAGCAGTTAAAAACATTTCTAACTAGTGCTTCCATTTTGAGCCCATTCCAATCTGGTTTTAGGGCAGGCCACAGTACTGTCTCTGCTGTGACTTTGGTTGTAGACAACATTGTTACAGCATTAGACAAGAAAAAGCACTGTGCAGCACTTTTCATTGATCTTTCAAAGGCCTTTGATACTGTTGACCACCATTTGCTTTTACAGAGTCTGCATGACACTGGCTTTGATCATTCTGCATCTAGCTGGTTTAGGGATTATCTCTCTGATAGACAGCAGTCAGTTAAACTGGGAAGATAACAATCTGAGTTTTTAACTGTTACAAATGGTGTCCCACAGGGCTCAATTTTAGGTCCAGTTATTTTCACAATTTATATAAATAACATTGTTTCATCGCTAAAAAACTGTCACGCCCATCTATACGCTGACGACACAGTACTGTATTGCATTTCCGATTCGGTGCACCAATCTATTCAGAACCTACAAAGCTCTTTTAACACCCTGCAGGACTGTCTAGTGGACCTCAGGCTTGTTCTAAATACAGACAAAACCAAATATATGTGTTTCTCCAGAGCAAGAACTACAACTTTTAATATTTTTACAAAGAATGGATTTTTAATTGAAAGACTCACAGAGTACAAATATCTCGGCATCTGGTTAGATGATAAACTCACTTTTAATTTTCATATAAAAAGTCTTGTTTGTCGACTACGACAAAATTGGCTATTTTTATAGGAACAAAACCACTTTCCCTTTATTTAGTAGGAAAAGGATTATTGAGGCAGTTTTCATGTCTGTACTTGATTACGGTGATGTGGTTTACTGGCATGCATCACATTCATGTCTTAAACTCCTGGACTCTGTTTTTCACTCTGCTTTAAGGTTCATCACAGGAGATGCTTATGACACACACACCATTGTCTTTTATATGAAAAGGTTGGGTGGTCCTCCCTTAAAGAGAGACGTGACGCACATTGGCACATTTTTATTTACAAAGCCTTGACCAGGAAGCTTCCTCATTATTTAACAGAAATGCTCCAAATTTCAGATGGGCTTTATCAGACCCGCTCCACTGACATGCTTATGCATTATGTCCCACAAGCCCGGTCTGAGCTGGGAAAGACAGCTTTTAGCTTCAGTGCCCCCGACTCCTGGAACAACTTACAGCAACAAATTAAACTAAATACCTTCATATCCTTTAACCAATTTAAACAAACTATCTTAAATCTGCCAAACTCTACCTGTAACTGTTTTAATTAGGCTATATTGTACTTTCACCCATTTAATTTTAATTGCTGCCACTCTTCACCACTATGTAAAAGTTTCAATTATTTTTTTCTCTTCACCTGTTGTTGTGTATTTGATGTTTTTGCATTGAATATTGTTTATGTATTGTTGTTTTTCCTTTGAATTTGTTTTGAACTCGACGTCATTGTAAATGAGGGTCACCCCTCAATTGGTCTCTCGAGGATAAATAAAAGTTAAATGAAAAAATTAAATGAAAAATTTAAACCTGGCCAGCTCATGTTTATATATATGTAGACCCAGTTTGGCAGTTGGGGCCATTTGGGCAGCACCTGGGGTCAGCACAGAAATAACCATTCAGGATTATTTTGAATCTGTATGATGGACTAGACCGATTTTGGAGCATTACTTGGCCCCTTCCTGACAAGCTAGCATGACAAAACTGTTAGTAATATATACTATTCTGCTCTTGCTCTCGGTTAGCTTAGCTTAGCAGATAGCTAACAGGAAGTTGGTTCCTTGAAATAAAGCCCAGGATACAAGATAGGGTTTAGGCCTTTGATAAGTTTCCGATTACTTCAGATGTTTTGTAAAACTGTAGAAAACATACAAAAAACGGACTTTACAATATATTCATAGAGACAGTGCGGAACGCGTCATAATCGGAGGCCACGCCCATCGTGGGGGAAAACAATACACAGCGCTCCATCCACTTTATATTGAATGACACCCGTATTCGGCAAACAAACTTAATAAAAACCTAATAGGACATGTCTTTCACAAATACACGTTACTTTCTTTAAAGCCACGACTCTTGTCTGTCTATACGAGCTGTTTTTGTGAAAAATGATTGAGTAATTTTCAATATCGAGACAAAACTCTTAACTAATGTATGCTGTATGCTAGGCTAATGTTAGCCTTCTGCTGTAGGCTAACCCTCACGGACGGGAAAAAACACCTCAATATTGATAATTACTCAATTATTTTTCACAAAAAAGCTCGTATGGACAGACAAGAGTCGTGGCTTTAAAGAAAGTAACGTTTTTTGTAAAATGGATGTTTTAATAAGTTTTAATTAAGTTTGTTTGCAGAAGACGGGTCTCCTTCAATACAAAGTGAATGTAACGGTGTTCAACGGTTTCCCCCATGATGGGTCCAACCGGACAAAAACACCTCAATATTGAAAATTACTCAATTATTTTTCACAAAACAGCTCGTACAGACAGACAAGAGTCGTGGCTTTCAAGAAAGTAAAGTTTTTTTGTTAAATGGATGTTTGATTAAGTTTTAATTAAATGTGTTTGCAGAAGACAGGTCTCCTTCAATACAAAGTGAATGGGACGCTGTTCAATGTTTTCCCCCACGATGGGCGTGGCCTATTTCATGCACTGTCTCTATTCAAATGAACACACACTATACAAAAGCTGCAACTATCTTAACACTAGCATAAAACAAATGAGCAGCCATTAACAAGGCTTTTAGGTCCCGCTAGCTTCAATGCTAACTTAAAATGCATTCTCAATGTAAAATGCTGCCGCGATTAGCATCGCCAAATTTAAGTTAAAATTAAACACTCAGAAATTAAACAAACATAGTTGCTATGCCACACAACTGATTAAGAAGCTTTAAACATAAATACTCACAGACTGAGACTTTCTCAGGAGAAGAAAGCTGAGAATTAACTGACATGCTGTGCTCTCTTGCTGGTTGCATCAAACTAAACTAAGGTACACCAGGAGGGTAAAAAAAACAAATCACACATGCAATGCCGTTTTTAACCACCAGTTGTCTAAAGCAAAAACAAATTGTGGGGGCAGAACAGATACGTTTTGTTTCAGTTTTATATGATAGCTTAAGCTAAACTTAGCTCAAAAAGGAAGCTCACCAAAGCTTCTGAAATAAAGTAATGTAAGCCAGGTAAAGAACTAGCTAGCATCTTAAACTTACCAGAAGAGCCATCCTCCAGGACCTCACCCTCTTATTTTTCAGAGACCTGGTTTGGGGTGCTGACTAGTGATGGGTCGTAATGTGCCAAGGCTTCGGAGCGTGTGTCGAGTAATCCCGGAAGTTTTTGGTGAAGCGCGTATCGATGTTTGTATCGTTTAGGGCGAATCACGTGACTGATGACGTTCGAAGCCTCGTTTGTTCAAGAAGTGCTTCGGGTATTGTGGATCCACTCACACTTTGCGGGTTAGTGTTGGCGATTTATTGGTTTGGGAGTGATGTAGACGTGGATGTTGTATCAACTTGCTGTGACTTTATTGTGCACCCCTGCCTCCGCGGTACCATGTGAAAGAGTGTTCTCCAAAGCAGGAGAAGTTGTTTCCAAAAGGGGAAATTGTCTGAACCCCAGCACAGTGGAACAAATTTTGTTTCTCAATAAAAATCGAATCAAATCCTTAAGTTGCACAAGCACATTCACTGCCTCTTACCTTTTTATAACACTGCGACGGTTTGAAAATAAGTATTCCTGTCATTATGAGTAATTCAAAGTTTGAAAAAATATTTATTGATAGATTTATATGTTGTATCATGTTTCATACCATAATAATACATCAAACAAAATATAAATTGTATTTATATGAATTAATACATGAACAATAGGCTACATGAAATGCATTTATTAAGATGTATTGATTTATTAACTTGTCAGTCACTCATTCCCATGGCTGCACTGTTGCAGAACAGTATTGAGTGTATTACAAATTGATAGAATGGCTATTTAACACTGTTTGACCAGCAGGGGGAGTTGTATAGTGTTCAAATCGGTTCAAATGAAGCCTTGAGAAATTAACCTTTTTGTGAACCATTTGGCTTTAACGCTTCAAGGCTTCAAAAAGCTTCACCTGGCCATCACTAGTGCTGACGACTCCGACATGTTCTCCTTATGTTCGTGAAACACTTTGGATGGGTGTCAAGCATGGGTGTCAAGCTGGCGTCAAGCCATCTTCCGGTTTTACAACTACCTTCAAAATAAAATGATTTAATGATCTGAGGCACAAAACCGATCATACGAGTCATATTCATCATAGATTGTAAAAAAAATATACAACGTTCTCGGGGCATCTAATTTTAACACTCACTCAACATGTGCGCACACAAAGAGGTGAAAGAATCGCTTCAGAGCAAAAACAAATATATTATGCTCATTATGCTAGATGCCAAAAGACAACATTTTGGAAAGAGGGATAAAAATCTGTGACTTTACTAAGATATGGCGCTGCAAACCAAACTCAGAAAACTAATTTTTGAAGGTACTTCAACTAGAAAAACATTAAAGCTAATCAAATACCTTCACCGCTCTAACATTGTATATGTCGTTTTTCTAATTCTCATTGTATCCACCTTGACAAGATATAGTACTTAGTAACTGTTAAAAAGGACTTATTACCTTAATAAGCATTGTTCATAGAGCATAGTTAACTGCTAATAATTGATTAATAAAGATGTGTTTACCTTCATAAAGCAACAAACAATGCTTAGTAAAGGTTTAACAATGACATAACAGGCAAGTTAGTAAGACTCAATAAATAGGTTTGTAATGCTTTTATTAACAGCTATCAGAAACTTATAAGACTGTTATTAATGCTATTAAGCAATCAATAAATAGTTAAGAAGTTTCTTATAAGTGCTTATAAAAGTCTTATAATCACACTGTCAACGTGTGTTATTATGTTATCATTATTAACACTTATATATAGTCTTATTAACACAAATTAATGTTAACAAGCATCTAATAAGGTCCTTATTACTTATTAAATGAGGCTTACTACAAGAACCTTAGTATAAAGCGTTATCGATGCTCCAAAGGTTCTCAATAGGGTTGAGGTCAGGGGAAGATGGGGGCCACACCATGAGTTTCTCTCCTTTTATGCCCAAAGCATCCAGTAGCCCCTTTTACATAGCTTTCCGGATTGAAAGAAGATTCAAGATTCAAGAGATTCAAGATTGTTTTATTGTCATATGCACAACAATTACAGAGTAGTCACTGGCAATGAAATTATTTAGTCTTGGGTTCCTCCAACAGTGCAATAAAGAAAGTGTATAAGTATAAAAGAAACACAAGTGTGTAGCTGAGACTTAAATAATAAAAAAGCAAAAACAATAATACTAGTAATAATAATAATAATAATAATAATAATTAAGTGTATAGAGGAACACAAGAATAGCAGAGACCTAAATACAAAACTAAATAAATGTAAACAGACGTGTTGATCCAGATGTCGACTGGTATAAAGTGGCATGTTATAAAGTGACATGTTATAAAGTGGCGAGTTATAAAGTGGCATGTTAGAAAGTGTCATTGTGGTGAGCTAAATAGCTCAGGAGTTCAACAGTCTTATTGCCTGTGGGATGAAACTGTCCCTGAGTCTGGTGGTGTGAGACCGGAAGCTGCGGCAGCGTCTACCAGACGGGAGCAGCTGAAACAGTTTGTTGCTGGGGTGATGAGGGTATTTAAAGGCCAGGACACACCGGCTCGATAATCGCCGTCGTAGAGTCGGGAGGGGGCGGGAACACGAATCTGTTTGGTGTGTGCCGTGAAATCGGTCATCGTAGATGTCATCGGGCTGGCGGCGGAGGAGGGCTAGCGAATCAGTGAAGCCCAGAAGTGAGGCGGGTAGCACAAACAGCTAACAACAGTTAGCCATCGTTTTAATGTGTTTGTTTGTTTCGTTCAGCGAGTACTCACATGCATCAACCCTTGTTGACAGCTCGACACCATGCTCAACACTCTCTGCTAAAAATGGTGCTCTTTATGGTCCATAAATATAAATACGTATTTCTATCTATGTTTATGATCTAGAGAGCCGTCCCATCATTTCCGGTTTCCGTTTTTTTTTCGGGCCACAATACAGATTAGCGCCGCCTGCTGTTATGGAGACATTACGTCCCGCGCAAGCGCAGAGCGTACGGACAGTCAGCAGTCGGTTTGCTGTGTTCTTTGCACTTTTTCGGCCGCGACGGGAAGACTGGAGCTCCCTGAATCGGCAGTCTCCATTTTCGGGTAGTCGGACTGGTGTGCCCTGGCCTTAATAATCCGGTTAGTCTTCTTCCTGCAGCACTGAGTGTAGAGGTCCTCCATGGATGGCAGCTCCGTCCTGGTAATGTGCTGGGCAGCTTTCACCACCCTTTGTAATGTCTTACGGTTGAGGGCGAAGCAACTGCCATACCAGGCGGTGATTCAGCCAGTCAGGATACTCTCTATGGTGCACCTGTAGGAGTTGCAGAGTATCCTGGAGTCCATGTTGAACCTTCGCAGCCTGCGGAGGAAGAAGAGCCGATGTCTTGCCGTCTTTGTGATGGCGTCGGTGTGGTGAGTCCAGGTCAGGTCCTCGCAGATGTGGACCCCGAGGAACTTGAAGCTGCTGACTCTCTCTACTGCCGTCCTGTTGATGCCGCTTCCTGTAGTCCACAATCAGCTCCTTAGTTTTGCTGAGGTTGAGATGGAGGTTGTTGTCCTGGCACCAAGATGTCAGGCCTCTCACCTCCTCTCTGTACGCCAGATCGTCGGCGTCGGTGATCAGGCCGATGACGGTCGTGTCGTCAGCAAACTTGATGATGGTGTTGGAGCTGTGTGTGGCCAGGCAGTCATGTGTGAACAGGGAGTAGAGGAGAGGGCTGAGCACGAAGCCCTGGGTGCGCCGGTGTTGAGAGTCAGGGTGGATGATGTGGCGCCTCCTATCCGCACTGCCTGGGGTCTGCCCATCAGGAAGCTCAGGATCCAGTCACAAAGGGCGGTGTTGAGACCGAGGTCCCTGAGCTTCACAGCGAGCTTGGAGGGCACAATGGTGTTGAATGCTGAACTGTAGTCAATGAACAGCATTCTCACATGTGTTCTTCTGGTCTAGGTGGGAGAGGGCAGTGTGGAGGGCGATGGCGTCGTCTGTGGACCTGTTTGCCCTGTATGCGAACTGCATGGGGTCCAGGGAGGGAGGAGGTGATGAATGATTTGACTAACCACTCAAAGCACTTCATGACGATGGAGGTGAGTGCTACTGGACGGTAGTCATTGAGGCAGGATGCTTTTGACTTCTTGGGGATGGGGATGATGGTGGACTTTTTGAGACATGTGGGGACCACAGACTGGAGCAGTGACATGTTGAAAATGTCTGTAAACACACCTGCCAGCTGGTCTGCACACACCCTGAGAGCCCGGCCAGGTATGCCATCAGGTCCAGGGGCCTTGTGTGGATTAATCCTTTTGAAGGATTTGCACACATCTGCCCTTGTTATTGCTAGTGTGCAGGGGTCCTGGTCCGTCTGTACTTCCTCAGCCGGAGAGTAGCTCTCAAAACGTGCAAAGTCATCTGGAAGAGATGGAGACACTTCCTCAGTCACACTCGTAGTCCCTTTAAAGTCAGTAATTGTTCTGAGTCCGGTCCACATGTGTCTTGAGTTGGAGACCTCAAAGTTGGACTCCATTCTGTCCCTTAGCAGTGTTAATAGCTCTCCTGAGTGCATACCTGGAATTGCTGTACTCCTCCAAATCACCTGAGTTGTGGGCAGCAGTCCGTGCCTTAAGTTTGGCTCGGACTTCTCCATTAACCCAGGGCTTCTGATTGGGAAATGCCCTTACAGTAATCCGCGGCACGACGTCATCAATGCATTTGCCAATGTAGCAAATAACCGAGTCCGTGTGTGTGTTTAAATTGTCGTCCTTAAACACATCCCACTTTGTAGTGCTGAAACAGTCCCATAATGCAGAGTCTGATTGGTCAGACCAACGTTGAATGGTCCGTGTCACCGGCCTGTCACGTTTGAGTCTCTGCCTATAGGAAGGCAGAAGCAGTACTGAGCTGTGGTCTGATATGCCGAATGGGGGTCGTAGGAGGGCCTTATATCCGTCGCGGAAGGGAGTAAACACGGTCGAGCGTGTTTTCGCCTCTCATAGGAAAGCTGATGTGTTGCCGGTATCTCGGCAGTACTTTCCTCAAGTTGGCTTTATTAAAATACCCAGCCACAATGAAAGCAGCCTCGGGCCGTGAAGTCTCCGTCCTGTCGATAACTTCATACAGCTCGTGCAGCGCTTGGTTGGTATCAGCGTCCGGTGGTATATAGACCGCTGTGAGCACAACCGCTGTAAACTCCCTGGGCAAATAATAAGGTCGGCATCCGATCATGAGGTGCTCTAAGTTGGGAGAACACTCTGATGAAAGTACCTCCACGTCTGAACACCACTTGTTATTCACCATGAAGCAGACACCTCCCCCCTTGCTCTTCCCCGATGTTATTGTCCTGTCCTGGCGGTGAATGGAGAATCCGTGTGGAACAATGGGGCCGAAGGGTCGAGCCAAGTCTCCGTGAAAACCATAACGTTACAGTTCTTAATGTCCCGTTGAAACGCCATCCTGCTCCGTAGTTCATCCAGCTTGTTGTCCAGCGACTGGACGTTCGCCAGAAGAATACTGGGGAGAGGAGGCCGGTTCTCACGTTTCCTCAGCCTGCCCAGGACTCCAGCCCGGGACCCTCGCATCCTCCGTCTCCTCCATTGTCCAGGTGAAGCAGCAGGTAGTCAAGGTAGATCGCTATTGTTTGCTGGTGGTGGTGAAAAAGTGTTGTGAATTGAGAGCAGAAGTGCTGGAGCTTGCAGTAAGAGGGCCGTATGTTACTGTCCCCACGATGTGCCGGTTGATCTCGCTACGCGCTGAGTCCAACATCTCTGGGACTGTTAACTAAACTGACAAATCACTCCGCTCACTGCTTCACCTCTGTGTCTGTGTGTGTAGGTGTGTTTGTGTGACAGGTTGGCTGTGAGCGAGTCTCTTTGTAAGGGCAGCGATCTGCCAATCAGACATACACATACACACAGTGTGTGATGTCACGTTACTGTAGACAGAAATAAAGTGTGGATATACGCTCAGACTTAGGATAATAATAGCGGCGGCGATCCGGTCGCAGCCTAGCCTAGCTTAGCCTAGCTTTCCCATTGTAAAACTTCCCCTGGGCAGAAATAGACTCATAAACTCTGCAAAACGAAGCGTGGGGGTTTGGATTGAGCAGCGGACCTTATGACCAGCTAGATTATACGCCGTTCCTTTTATTTGGTGATTTTTACGGGACATCAGGCCGCCGTGGTAAATGTTAAACACACGTCCTTCAACTGCTAACATGGTCGCATGTTTAGAACGTAGGCTATGGAACGTCTAACGTCCCCCTGTTCCGCAACAACAAGCTGGCCGTATTTATACAGAGAGGCGGAACTGCTACTCAGTCTTTATCAGGGCAATTATTATTTTCAACTATTTTGAAAGAAAGTAAAATCCAAACTAGAGAGAACGCAAGCTCCATATCTGCAACTGCAACCGCAACAGTACTAAAATTAAGAATAGGGTGCTGCCCACTGATGACGCTGTGACCAATCAGTGGTCTGCAGTGTATCATATCACCATTTAGAGTCTGGTCTACTATAGAGTAGGGACCAAATAAGTAGGTACCAGGGACTTTTTCATAGTCGAAAACCAAAATAAGTAGACTAAAAGTAGAGAAGACCCGGTACCATGTAGTGGAAAAGCTCCATAGAGTACCTTGGCTTCAAAAAAGTCTTTGGCCCCCATCACTCCCTCAGTGGAGACGTCGATCTCAGATAGTCTGGCCAGAGCCATCAGACCACTCTCCTCCTGCAACTCTCCAGCTGCTGCTCTCCGGAAGATCAACAGGAACTGCAGAGAGAGAGAGTAGAACAAATTCAGTAAAGAAAGTTTTTTTTTTGTGTTAGTTGTAATTGAACATTTTGTATCGGGCTAATGTGAGCTTACATCAGCCCTCGTGACAGACACCGATCTGAATGAGTCTTCAAATGACAAACAAAGTTTGATGTTGAAATCTACCTCAGCATTTCTGTATAGCCATCTGCAGTTAACTGTGTTCATGTAGAGTAGACATACTGTAGATACTGTGTGCCTGATGATTGATTGATTAAATTTATTTCAGACATATCAAAATTACTAAACAAAATGAAAAGCATGAAAATACTAACAATTATGTTCAAATGATTTCACAAAAAAATAAAAATAAAAAAACCCAGTCCCAGCTCCTGCTCGGGCTTAGCCCCCTAACAAAAATAAACAAATTACATATTGAATTGATATGCCTGAAAAGGAGTAGGAAGCAGTATAAACTTATTTAATCCTACCCCCTTTTCCACAGCTCAATAATTCATATTGGTTATATTAGCTTACTGTGTTCCTTATAATCTCTTGTGCAATCTTTACAATTTGTTATACTATATTTGATACTTACAATACATACAAATATGCAACTTGATATACTATAATTGTTTTATATTTATACAATCCATATATCTATGTCTATTATATGCATTTATACAGGTGAAACTCGAAAAATTAGAATATCGTGCAAAAAAAAAAATATTTCAGTAATTCAACCTAAATGGCGAAACTAATATATTATATAGACTCATTACATTCAAAGTGAGATATTTCAAGCCTTTATTTGTTATAATTATGGCTTGCAGCTTATGAAAACCCCAAATTATAAATCTCAGAAAATTAGAATATTACATAAAATCAATACAAAAAGGATTTTAAATACAGAAATCTCGGCCCTCTAGAAAGTATAATCATGCATATGTACTAAGTACTTGGTTTGGGCCCCTTTTGCACAAATTATTGCCTAAATGCGCTGTAGCGTTATGGAAGCCCAGGTTGCTTTGATAGTGGCCTTCAGCACGTCTGTATTGTTGAGTATGGTGTGTATCATCTTCCTCTTGACAATAGTCCATAGTTTCTCTATTGGGTTCAGGTCAGGAGAGTTGTCTGGCCATTCAACACAGTAATACCATGGTCAGTCAACCAGTTACTTGTGGTTTTGGCACTGTGGACAGGTGTCAAGTCTTGCTGGAAAAAGTAATTCAGCATCTCAATAAAGCTTGTCAACAGACAGGAAATATGAAGTGCTCTAAAATATCCTGGTAGACAGCTGTGGTGGCTTTGGACTTGATAACACAGTGGACCAACACCATCAGATGACATGGTGCCTCAAATCATCACTGACTGTTGAAACTTGACAGTGGTCTTCAAGCCCCTTGGATTTTGTGCCCCTCCACTCTTCCTCTAGACTGTGGAACCTTAATTTCCAAATGAAACGCAACATTTAATTTGGATCAGTGATGATTTGAGGTATCATGTCATCTGCTGCTGTTGGTCCATATATTGGTATATATATACATACGGAGAGTATGTTTGGTAAGTTTCCTTTCTCTTCTCCCTCGGTCAGGTGTGAGAGCGTTGGTACGTTTCCTTTCTCTTCTCCCTCGGTCAGGTGTGAGAGCGTGCATGTTGCCGCAGTAATCGATCATTCCACATGTGAAAAGTGTTTATTTGAGTTTATGTGAATCACCCGTGTGTGAGTAAGTAGCCTACATGCAGTCCCGATCGCTGTCATAAGTTAGGCTATAGCCTAGTTTATGCATGTTATTAACGGCCACGATTTGCAGGTCGCAACAGCTGTTGTAACGTCTCCTCACGAGCTGAATTAAAGCCTTTGTTTCTTTTCCTGCGATCTATGCTGTGTGTGAAAATAAAGAGCGGATAAACCATACACCTCCTCTCCTAGTCTCATGCTTATAGTCTGACGTTTTTGGCCAAAAGTGGTGTTCTGGCCGACACCTCTGAAGTGAAACCTGTGATACAAACAGATCAGCGCGGTACCGGTACATCCACCAGTTTCCTCCGCTACAGTGTGTGTGTGTGTGTGTGTTTAGCCGACGTTATGTTGATGTCACGTATTAATCACACACACCTCTGAAAACTGCAGACGTTTGTTTCCTCCCGTGAACGGAGCAGAATGTTTCTCCTGTTGCTTCCGAGAGCAACTGCCAGCAACGACACAGACGTGGCCGTTAGCAGCAGTTATAGGTCCGTGGTTAGTAGTTTAAAACACCGACTAGCGTGCTGCTATGTTTGGCCGCGCGCAGCTACTGATCCTGGGTCAGCCACAACGATAGAGTGACTGTAGTGTAGAGCGGGTGGGATGCACGGGGCGGATCATTCTGCACATGCGTTAAATGGGTTAAAAAAATTAACGCTGTTAATTCCAGAAATTAATCACCCTGCGTTAACGCGTTAATTTTGACAGCCCTAATATATATACAAATATTCATACAATATGATGTACCATATTTACACTTTAAGATGACAACAATGATGTTATGAAATCACTTGCAGCAACACTAAAAGCCATCTTGTACAGTTACAAACATGAGTCACTACTGAAGTCATGCTCTCACCTCTCTGAAGCTCAGTTTTCCATCAAAGTCTTCGTCCACCTCTTTGATCATGTTCTTGAGGCTCAGGTGAGTTTGGGGAGCTCCCAACTTCTCCATCATCAGCTTCAGCTCCATCAGGTCGATGAAGCCATCTTTACCAGTGTCATACCTACAAGCATAAGGACCCAAACAGCATTAGGTGAAAACAGCAGTACATCTTTTTCCCTCCCCTTAACAGTTAAGTACTGAGGTCCTGAGTCTTAACCCTTTAGGCACCAAAGTCGCAAAATTGCGACATGACGCTGTACTGAATCAAACAGCTGTTTTCTCTGGATAGAGTATTCTATTCCGTTCATACTCCCCTCCACTAGTTGGCAGACATCCCGTACCTAGACCTTAGCTCAGAAAAACGTCATGCTTCAATGCAAAATGTTCAAGGAAATCCCATCCAAAAAAATTGTAAATACCATCCAAACTTGCGTTTGGAGACTGACGTGAAAGCTTGTATCACTCTGCAGTTACTGTGCTCAACGAGCAGCAGGTGCTCCCGGAGCCCCTCCCCCATTCAAAAGCACTCTCAGGTGGTTAGTCTCACAGTAGCCCCACGCTACAGTCCCAGCGAGTCCCAGCCTGCAGTCAGAGCAGAGAGGAGACACAGCTTTGCGTCCAGGCTGCAAATGAATCGTGAATGCGCCGCCATTCCTGCCCTGGTTTACAGGACGGGGTGTAAATGTTAATTCACTCACTCACAATAAAATAAGTATGCAAATGCAATAAGGTCTTTTAGCGCCTTTAGGAGTGACAATAGCTGCTTTTCTTACTGAATTGTTGGCTGAGAAATCGGAGATAGTGTGCCACGAAGCTAGCATGTCTTGATTGTAGATGTTAAGCTTTATTATGCCCTTCCTTCGGTGACCTGTTTAGTTCTGTTTTTTTTTTCAAAGGTATGTGTTTTTCCCTAAAATTAAAAAAATTAAAAATAAAGTATAAAAAAATAAAATAAAAATGTACTGACGAATGAAAGGCCTCTGATGTCTGTTTTTTTTCCGAAATAATTTTTTTCAGGGCCTTCAAAGATCAGAGGCCTATATTGAGCCAGTAAGAAAAATAAAAAAGATATAAAAGAAAATGCGTTATTATTTTTTTTGGGTGCAGCCCCCCTCTGCCTTGGGCCCCCCAAGCCTGTCCGCAGTCCGACGGCCCTGAACGTAACTGACCATCAGATGCTCATAATTACCGAGTAGAAGTTGAATGCGTCATAATTAGGGCTGAATTAACGCGTTAATTTCGATTAATTAATCACAGAAAAATGAACGCGATTAAAAAAATTAACGCAGATTAATCGCACTTCTATATATCCCTTTGACCCGGTGCAAAACAGGTGAGATGATAGCAGAGCTGCACCGATATCTTGCGGACACGGCCCGCACGGGATTAAAGAGTAAAGAAAGAAGTAGGGGAAAGGGGCCGAGGCAGGGGTGGATTACTGCACGGGCACACCGGGCACAGGCCCAGGGGCCCAAGGGTTCAGGGGGGCCCTAAGCCAGAGAGACTGATAGTAACTTTACATGTCGCATAGTCAAAGAGCTCAGTCACTCAAGTCAATAACAGGCTCCAAAAAGGAATAGCCTAAATATAAGGATACTCATACTCATTAAAATGTAACAAGATATAAATCATCATGGGCCCCTCAACTAGTAGGGGAGAAATACAAAAGCAATAGTCTTAGCTCTGTCTAAGGGGCTACATGAGGGGCCTTGAAGGCCCCCTCACACATACAGAAATAAGCTTTCTATGTTTAAATTATATACTGTTCATATAAAGTAGCTATCCACCCTTTATCTGTTGAAATGGGCCCGTCCATCATAGAACATGGGTCTGCAGACCAATCTACTGTACTGTTTTTACAGTTGCAGAGTAAAGAGTGCTGCCTGTTTTAGAAAAATCTGAAAAATAATGTGCCTTCTGCATCTCAGGATTTGATATAGCCTCTAAAATGTCCTCTCAAAGTGCACCAGATTGATGCATTTTATTTTAAAAAGCTTAAAAAAAATCCGGGGGGGCATGCCCCCGGACCCCCCAACAACAACCAGGGTCCCTCTCACAGTATCCCAAAATCCTGTGGGAAACACTGACTTCCTTAATATGTTTTTGCCATTAATTGTATGTATCTGTTTGGAAAAGTCAGTGTACCTGACTGGATAGGGAGGAGTGGGGGGCCCTTTAAGAGTTTGTGCCCAGGGGCCCATTATCTCATAATCCGTCTATGGGCCGAGGGCTCTATGTTATGGGCCGCTCTGGGCAAATAAACATGAAGGTAGGAATAAGTCTTATGTTATTCTCGCAGTGTCTGTGCATTATTGATTTAGTGGGTGCCTAATTAACAATGTAGGTTCAAAACAGTAAGCCTATCTCTCAATCTTCCTCGTGTCTCACTTTTGTTTGCTAGTTGCGATCGTCTCAACGGACACCCGCCCCCGCTCACTCTTCCTAGCATATGCCTGTCTTTTTTCCTCCTTTGTGTGTGTGTGTGTGTGTGTGTGTGCGCGTCATTTAGTCTGCTTGTTTTTTTGTGTTTTTTTTCTTTCGGCGCTAGTAGTTCATAAATATATTTAATGTAGAAGCTTGGCTGAGGGGAGGAGACAGAAGTTACGAGAGACGGAGAGAGAGAGACGAACGGTTGCCTATAGAGCTGTTAAGCGGAAGTGGCGGAATTACGGGGCATGGGGCCTATCGGCTGAAAAAAAAAATGAATGGGAGTCTATGGAAAGTAATCTACTATTTTCTGGTCCCAGTCATTAAATGCCCTGGATTACATATATGTTTTGTATGGGTCTAAATGATAATTTTTCAAGTGAAGAGTTTGACGGTATGTTGTATGATTATTCGTCTAACGGCTTTTGAAAAAATGTTACGAGAACAACTACAAGTCTTGTCGCCTCTGTGACGTCACCTCAACACATTCCCTCCACTTCTCGACTGACAGTGCTAATGCTAATGCTAAGAGTGAGAAAAGGAGAGAGCTTTCTTTTTTTTATACTTTGGCAGTCTGTAGGCACACCGTAGACCCATAATTATGTTCAAAAACATCGGAAAAGTGCATTTGCACAATATGGGAGCTTTAAAAGTGATCATAACTAGCCTAGTGATCATCTGTCATTAGACTGACTCCTGCTGTCTGGGCTGTTGGGCCCACGAGCCGACCAGCTGTTTGAGACAGAGATGAAAAGGAAAGTGAAACTTATGGTGGAGCAGTTAAAGCGGCTACGAGTAACATTTAAATATCTTTTAAACAGCCTCATGTTTCCTCTGATAATCATAAATTAGCTTTAACAGCAAACGAGACCATCAGTGCAAAGAAAGACGTTTTTAAATAGTTGTTATTACTGCTTTTGGTCTGGTCGCACACCCAGTCCGATTTTCGGTTCGCTCGTGCAGGCTCTATGGTCACATATTGGTCGCAGATTTCAGTGTGGCGCAGCAACGTGATTTGAGAAGCCGATCCCTCCAGGTGAGGGAAGGGGAGCGGGAGCCTTGTTTGAGACAGTTATTTGTCGTCATAATGACTGATAACGGGGCTGAACCATCAAAGAAAAAAAATAAAATGCAATGAAGAAAAGCTAAAAGGGAAAGTGATATAGGCTACGGGCAGGACGAGGGCGTTGCCAAGCAACGTGTATACAATTTCACGAGAGCGAAAGTAGACTGCAGTGTTTACTCCTAAATGAATGAGCGGTTGGTACTAACACAAAGTTTGCTTTGCTTCACCATCATCAGATAACCATTATCTGAAATAGTCATTATTTACATCAACAACACAAACACATTACCTCATCGTGATCCATACTAACTACCGTCTCTCGTTCATTCGCTTTCTGTGAGGACACGTCTTTCAGCTCTGTGAGAGAGAGTAGTTAGGTGCGGCAGTGACAGGCATTAGTTGATGCAGTGTCGAAACCACTCTCACGGAACCGAAAAGAGTCCTCACACTTTCAACACATACACTATATTGCGCCCTCCTCAGTTCACACTCGCACGCCTGGCACGCGCTAGAAAACAGCTTTGTGACAGCGGGCGTCGTAAAAATACTACCGCTTTTGTCCAAAGGGGACGCCAACGTGCCATCTTACTCGTAGTGGCTTTAAATAGTTAAATGAATAAATATTGTAACCAATGTGTTGTGTTATCTACAGTAGGCTAGCACATGTCGACCACTCGGTTTTCGTTTAGCCTATTGATTTTTCCTAAATGGTATGATTTAGCCTACTTACCGGCTACACGTGTACACGTGCAAACCCCTACTGCCTAGTCAAACACAAGGGAAGAGGACGGAGATGTATAACGTCTGGGTCATTGTAAATAAGCCTCCATTGCTTTCCATTGCTGTAGCCTCGTCTCCGGTCACTGTCCTTATTGTAAACATTTCACAACTCATTTATGTAATTATACAGCGGTGCATTTGGGCATTTCTAGCTTTATCACCATTCAAACAAAAAATAAACGGTTTGTGCATCCAACAGCACAACAAGACATGATTGTGGCTCTTGTCTCTTTCTGCGGCTGGCATGCACAGTAGAGCGGGGAGTGATGCTGTGTGACGTAGACTGATAAGGGGTCTAAAGAGACAGTGCGGAACGCGTCATAATCGGAGGCCACGCCCATCGTGGGGGAAAACAATACACAGTGCTCCATTCACTTTATATTGAATGACACCCGTATTCGGCAAACAAACTTAATAAAAATGTAATACGACATGCCTTTCACAAATACACGTTACTTTCTTTAAAGCCACGACTCTTGTCTGTCCATGCGAGCTGTTTTTGTGAAAAATTATTGAGTAATTTTCAATATCGAGACAACTCTTAACTAATGTATGCTAATGTTAGCCTTCTGCTGGATGCTAACCCTCACGTATACTCCTTCCCCGCCAGGTCGGACGGGAAAAAACACCTCAATATTGAAAATTACTCAATTATTTTTCACAAAAACAGCTCGTATAGACAGACAAGAGTAGTGGCTTTCAAGAAAGTAACGTTTTTTTGTTAAATGGATGTTTGATTAAGTTTTAATTAAGTTTGTTTGCAGAAGACAGGTCTCCTTCAATACAAAGCGAATAGAACACTGTTCAATGTTTTCCCCCACGATGGGCGTGGCCTATTTCATGCACTGTCTCTATGGTTGACGCTAATGGGGACAATGTTGTGATTGACATGTTCTTTAACCAATCAGATTTCTAGTTTTCTGAGTTTGGCGTATCCTTTTACACGGCTAGGCCTTCTAGCTGGCCTTGTCGCAATCGGGAGGGAAAGTAGCCTACTTGAACTACCGCTAGCTAGCCGACATTAGCCTACTGTCCATGGATAGTATGTTAGATCTCTTCTATTTTTGATTAGATCTTTTAGATGAGACTTTGTCGAAACACGGAGTGGATTTAATGGCCAATTTACTGGGGAAGTTTTTTTATTGAGAAAGGGACCTTTTAAGAAAAGCTGGACATGGCAGGAGGATGTCCTGTTTTGCTTCCCTCTTCAGTCGCACACTACAGGAGAAGCCATCTTCAATGTCCTTGATACTTTTATCAACGAAAATGGTTTGTCTTGGGACCGATGCGTTGGCCTATGTACAGATGGAGCACGGGCCGTGAGCGTGGCCTAGCTGCTCGCGTCCAGCAAGTAGCTCCACTTGTCCACTCGCCTAAAACCTTTCTCGTCCAAATAACTAAATGTTAGGCTCTAACAAGTTACTGTTGCCAGGTACCGGTAGATTCATAGACTACAATATGTAGTGAAGTCGGAAATTTCCGAGTTCCCTGTCCAACTGGAACGCACCGCCAAAAGCCGGCTCATGACACACGTGACGACCAAACGTGATGCGATTGGTTGGCTAATCCAGAGTGGCACTGGGCAGATCCAATAGTTTTAAACTTCGACAGACACCCGCCTCCAAGTGAGTGAACGTTTGCCAATTACAGCACTTCCAGACGTTCTGTACAAATGAAATGAAGTTCGATGGTCTGGTTGGACCAGGCTAGGGTAAACTGAGACACACCAGAGAAATCAAGGAGGTAAACTGATCCACTTACTTTTTCCACTCTGAAACTACCATAACAAGACACATTGTAACAGTTAGAATCCTGACAGCTAGCTTGTAAACCAAATATTCCAAAACTAGTGTCGGACTAGTAATAGAATCATGGGGTTTGGTCAATTAAGCAAAACATTTTCTTAACACTTGAAAGTAACTCTGAACAAATAAAACATACAATTCATGTTCAATATATAACATTCAAATGACAGATAGAACCAGTTAGATTAAAACACAGTCTGGGGGTCAGAACACAGGGCCAGCTAGTGTCTGGGGGTCAGAGCAAAGGACAATCAGAACCAGCTAGAACAGCCTGGGACTCAGAACACAGGACTAGACCCAGCTGTCATTTTTCATCTTTTGAGTCTTTGATTAATATTTTTCTGCATTTGTTTTATTGGGATCATTCATTGAATAAAGACGTATTACATTGAGTCTATTGATGTTAAAGGTCACTCTCCTGTCCCCCACATACAGTATCTCACAAAAGTGAGTACACCCCTCACATTTCTTCAAATTAGGGCTGGGCGATATGGGCTAAAATCAATATCTCGAAAATGTTTTACTATATCTCGATACACGATATCTCGATACATTTCAAATCTCCTCTAGAGCACATCTTAAATGATCAATTTAATTTATTTTTTGCATAACATCAAACCAGTAATATGATTTAAATAGTCCCTGCAAAATGTGTCTGCACTAACGATGCATTAGGCTACATGAAACAACATCTTCTTTATATTCTTTAGTGCTTTCTATTGGAACAATTTGAAACTTGCACATGGCAAAGAGTTTGCACATTGTATTGATTATTCCACATCCTTCCACTCCCATACAATGGATCGAGCATTATTTTATTTGGAAAGTTTTTTCCATCTTCTGTTAATCTGTAAACTGAGAACACTAATTATGACTCATTACAACCACTTACTAATTGTTTATCACCACTAACCCCCTGAAGATAGCAGCCACACTTTAAATGCAGAACAGGTTTTGCTCCATAATAGTAGTCTATGTTTTATTTTATAAAAAATGCTCGCAAATGTAGCCTACTTTACGACTTTTAGTTAATAAACGGTGTGCACCTCCATTGGTGCTGACATGGACCTATTATAAGAGGTTGCCCGTAATAAATGTGATGCCGTGGTTGTGTGACGTTGGACCAAAAACTCTCCGTGAAGTCGGAGTAATCCGCCCCCCGGTGCTCGTTCGCCTTCCTCTCATAAGGACCAGGCTCTGTACAGAGGCCGCTTATGCTGTCAAGCGCCCGCCTCCCCTGTTCTTTCGCATGTGTAGCCACTAGTCTTCCTCTCATAAGGACCAGGGCAGACTGTGCTGTGTACAGCGGTCGCTAATGCTGTCTGCGCCCGCCTCCCCCGGTCGTTCGCCGGTGTAGCTTTCTTCTCATAAGCATGGACCTACAAAAGAGGTCCATGCTATGAACGACGGCCACCATCGCCATGGCAGCTAAAAAACACATTACGTGCCAATTTATATTCGATGGTCGCGATAGGGTCATTTTATACTTCCCGTGGAAAAAATCTTGCGATACATACCATATATTCAATATATCGCCCAGCCCTACTTCAAATATTTCACTATATCTTTCCAAGGGACAACACTGAAGAAATTACACTTTGATACAATGTAAAGTAGTGTACAGCTTGTACAACAGTGTAAATTTACTGTACCCTCAAACTAACTCGACACACAGCCATTAAAGGCCTACTTCACCGGTTTGAATATGAAGGTGTATTGAATTCTGAAATCCTATGTAGTATAAATGTGCAAATAAAAATAAAATCGGTTCATCCTAGCCTGAGAAAAGGCAGAGTGTTTTTTTAACCCTATATTTCTCTTTCTCGTGACATCACAGAAAGAGAAATATAGGGTTACACAAAACGTACTTTGTAAATATTACTGTGATGTCACAGTAAAAGACATCACAGTAATATTTACAAAGTAAGTTTCTTTTATTTCTCTTTCTGTGATGTCACGAGAAAGAGAAATATAGGGTTAAAAAAACACTCTTTCTGCCTTTTCTCCGGCTAGGATGAACCGATTTCAATTTTTTTCGCACATTTATACTACATAGGATCTCAGAATTCAATACACCTTCATATTCAAACCGGTGAAGTAGGCCTTTAACGTCTAAACTGCAGGCAACAAAAGTGAGTAAACCCCTAAGTGAAAATGTCCAAATTGGGCCCAAAGTGTCAATATTTTGTGTGGCCACCATTATTTTCCAGCACTGCCCTATCCGTCTTGGGCATGGAGTTCACCAGAGCTTCACAGGTTGCCACTGGAATCCTCTTCCACCCATTCATGACAGCATCATGGAGCTCGTGGATATTCGAGACCTTGCGCTCCTCCACCTCCCGTTTGAGGATGCCCCAAAGATGCTCAATAGGGTTTAGGTCTGGAGACATGCTTGGCCAGTCCATAACCTTTACCCTCAGCTTCTTTAGCAAGGCAGTGGTCTTCCTGGAGGTTTGTTTGGGGTATTTATGATGTTGCAATACTGCCCTGTGGCCCAGTTTACGAAGGTTGAGTACACATGCTCAGCTTCATATCCAGAGGTTGGCTTTGGAAAATAGACCTATGAATACTGCCAGCATTGCTGCAGGGCTTGAAGGGGTGGGGGGGTCAGCCTGTCAGTGCTCAAACCATACGCCACACACTGCATCAAATTGGTCTGCATGGTTGTTGTCCCAGAAGGAAGCCTATTCTAAAGATGATGCACAAGAAAGCCCACAAATAGTTTGCTGAAGACAAGCATACTACGGACATGGATTACTGCAACCATGTTCTGTGGTCTGATGAGACCAAGATAAACTTATTTGGTTCAGGTGGTGTCAAGTGTGTGGCGCGGCAACCAGGTGAGGAGTACAAAGACAAGTGTATCTTGCCTATAGTCAAGCATGGTGGTTGGAGTGTCATGGTCTGGGGCTAAATGAGTGCTGCCAGCACTGGGGAGCTATAGTTCATTGAATGCCAACAGGTACTGTGACATACTGAAGCAGAGCATGGTCCCCTCCCTTCGTAGACTGGGCCACAGGGCAGTATTGCAACATGATAATGACCCCAAACACACCTCCAGGACGACCACTGCCTTGCTAAAGAAGCTGAGGGTAAAGGTTATGGACTGGCCAAGCATGTCTCCAGACCTAAACCCCATTGAGCATCTTTGGGGCATCCTCAAACGGAAGGTGGAGTAGCGTAAGGTCTCCAATATCCACCAGCCCCGTGATGTCTTCATGAATGGGTGGAAGAGGATTCCAGTGGCAACCTGTGAAGCTCTGGTGAACTCCATGCCCAAGAGGGTTAAGGCAGTGCTGGGAAATAATGGTGGCCACACAAAATATTGACACTTTGGGCCCAATTTGGACATTTTCCACTTAGGGGTGTACTCACTTTTATTGCCATCACTTTAGACATTAATGGTTGTGTGTTGAGTTATTTTGAGGGGACAGTAAATGTACACTGTTATACAAGCTGGACACTGACTACTTTACATTGTATCAAAGTCTCATTTCTTCAGTGTTGTCCCATGAAAAAAATATAATGAAATATTTGAAGAAATGTGTGTGTGTGTGGGGGGGGGGGGTACTCACTTTTGTGAGATACTGTACATACGTGCCAAACCATGCCCTTGCCGACACCCCTTCAACCATCAACCCTCACCTCCAGCCCACATTGTCTTATGTCTTATTCAAACTAGTCTCCTTGCTACCTTAAATATAATGGATTCATTAAAAGAGGACACAGACACTGTCTCACTTTACCCCACAGCATTTGTCTCACTTTACCCCACTGCCACAATTTCAGAAAAAACTACCTCACCAAATCAGGCTAATCTTCAGTTATCATCATCACATGGTGTCATATGTTGGTAGTTCATCAACATGTATGATAGAAGTTTTTCTACCTGAATCAATTTGATTTGACACAACAATCGATTAAATTGACAGCAAGAAATTTTACTTTTACATGCTTACAACATCACCATGAGGTCCTCTTTCAAGGCCAAGGGGAAATGAGAGAGGCTTAAAAACATACATCTCACATGACCAAAAATGTGTTCCATTTCCTAGATGCAAGGGGTGTCTCACATTACCCGATGTTTCACATTCGCCCGTTTTCCCCTATATATTTATTTTTAGTGCTGAGCAATTAATGTACTAGCAAGCGTGGTGTGTCTGCGCGAAACGAGCAGGAGCATGCTAGTGTAGGCCTACAAGATTTATTTCCTAATTTTCAATGCTGCTTTATTTTTAGGTTTTAAATTGGGAAAAACGTATTCCAAAACAAACAATAACCTCTGTATTTAAAAATAAATCAAAACAGTAGAAGTTGCACTTTTATTTAATTGTATTTTGTACTGTCTGCATGTTTGCACAAAATGTGTCCCTGTTCATAGCAAACAATATTGCACAACTGTAAGGTCAGTCTGTTGTATTTTGTATTCAAATAAACAGTTGTTTATTTCATTAGTGCATATTGGCATCCTTGAGCAAAATACCCCCAAAATTTTTGCTGAGCCGCACCTCCTATTCCCTTGGCCAGCAGCAACCTTTTCTAAGACATTTCCTGGGGGGTGCAGATGATGTAGGTTACAAATGTAGGCTGAGTGATAAAGCATATAACTGAAAAACTAAGCTAAAGGTTTGGAGTTGACATATGTACGTTATTTTGCCATTATTTTACTGGTCCGGCCCACTTGAGATCAGAGAGGCTGTATGTGGCCCTCGAACCAAAATAAGTTTGACACCCCTGCCTTAAAGGGTTAAACAGGCCGTTTTCACAGTCTTATTAAACCTATTTACGGTCTAGTCCACAAAACCATTCTAGTCTGTATGTTTAGATCATATCTCCATGACAACACTGAGGGGTGAATTTCTTTCTAGCAGGCTATTTTTTATTATTTGAGGTTGAAATGTACGAATAATTTAGGGGCGCGGTCTCTTGAGTGACAGCTATCCGCCCGTTGTCCCTCACTTCGCCTCGGAGGTATATGTCAGCTAGATGGGCATATCTCCCTCCCCCCCGACGTCACATCAATGCACTTTTTCAGCAAGAGGAGTGAGGCGGAATAAAAATTTCACAAGATGGCGATGAGCATAAACCAGGAGAATTGGTTGCATTAGGAATAACTGAGGTCAGCCCGGATGCTATCTATTTTATATACTATCTATGATTTGAACAGGTGGGGAGGGGGGACAAGGACATGTCTGAGCGTGTAGCAGCATGACCATACTTGGAAAATCCGCTTTGTGTGACGTAACGCAAATCCAGGAAACTACGCACTAAAGGTGCGAACACACTACACGCGTTACCCGCGTAAGATTTAAGTGCGTAACGCAGCTAAAATGTTGCTTGATCATTTTGTGTCAAAAATGGTTCTACGCGCGTAACGTGCCTAGTCTACCTCCCGATACTGTATTTCCCCTAATCAACCATGGGTGCGATCAGACCCGACACAACAGCCTGCATGTCCGCACAAAAACAACAACAACACGGCCAACAACTGTGCCAAAAGACAAACTGAACAGCACAAATAGCCTAGCATTAAAACAGCATTGCATATTCACGGCAGCTACATAACAAACACAGTTACAGCAGCATCGGTGCACGACGCACAACATAAAGGCAAGTAGCCAACATTACCCTACCTGGCTGTGACAGGGGACCGTGACTTGTGTAGATTAACACCGGTGCTTCACTATAGGTACTTGTTGTGAAAGTCCCCCGGACATAGCCGTCATGTTTGGGTTCATAATATGAGGCGCTAGCAGCCCGCACACAACCGGGTGAGTTAACTAATGCTATACGGCGCTAACTTGTTTTATCGGCTAAAGCACAGCCGCAAATATTCACTGAATTAACCAGGAAGTCCATACTCCTGGTTTACTCTCCCCACGTCTTCTATTCCCGAGCTGCTGCCATACAGCACCGGGCCGCCTGCAATACATTTTCCTCCTTGGTGTCTCTCATCAGCCTCTGTGTACGTGACGTCGGGTCAAGCCCAACGCTGATTGGCCAACGCGGCTAATCGTCATGCGTAGGAGCGTAAAAAGTTAAATTTTTTGAACTCTGCGCGTAGCTGCGTATATACGCGGCTAACGCGGCTAAAATGTTGCTTTAGCGCGAGTGACGCATCTACGCGCCATGTACGCATTTGTTGTAAGCATTTTTTTTTTTCCACAAAAATGTCTTTTTTGCATGTAAAAGTAAATTTTCTTGCTGTCAACTTAATCGATTGTTGTGCCAAAGCAAACTGATTCAGGTAGAAAAACTTCTATCATACATGTTGATGAACTACCAACATATGAAACCATGTAATGATGATAACTGAAGATTAGCCTGAATTGCTGAGAGAGGTAGTTTTTTCTCAAATTGTGGCAGTGGGGTAAAGTGAGACAAATGCTGTGGGGCAAAGTGAGACAGTGTATGTGCCGTCTTCTAATGAATCCATTATATTTGAGGTAGCAAGGAGACTAGTTTTAATAAGACAGAAGACATGGCATGGTTTAGCACATATGTATGTGGGGGACAGGAGAGTGACCTTTAACATCAATAGACTAAGTAATATGTCTATATTCAATGAATGATACCAATAAAACAAATGCAGACAAATATTATTCAAAGACTCAAAAGATGGAAAATGACAGCTGGGCCTAGTCCTCTGTTCTGAGTCCCAGGCGGTTCTAGCTGGTTCTGATTGTTCCTTGCTCTCACCCCCAGACACTAGCTGGCTCTAATGGCGCTTTTCCACTGCATGGTATCAGCTCAACTCGACTCGCATTTTTGGCGTTTCCACCGCGGAAACATGGTACCTGGTCCCTGCAGCGGCTGCTTTTTTTGGTATCGACTCGCTCTAGGTTCCAAGCGAGCTGAGCCGATGCTAAAAAGTGTTTTTTTTTTTAAATGTATGTGATCCCTTCGTTTTCAAAGAAACACACACAAGTCGCACATGGATTTCTTTGATTTGGAAAGTAAATGTGATATTTTGTTATTTTTTTTTGTGCACATTACCCCATCCCTCACTTAGCTGTTATACACTAGATTAAATATTATTATATTTTACAGTATGACTGATTTTTAATCTAAAAATGTCAAGATGACTGGGTGGACAATCACATTACTGCGAGCAATTTGTGCAAATTGCAATAATTCAATGTGACCAAATGATAAAGGCAATGATACAGCGATATCCAACCAGGAATTAGCAATAATATAGAATAATGACCTAGCTTGTATCTGTGTTTGTCTCCACACAATTGTCTTGCATGTATCATCATTTACAATTCCCATTTAAAATGATTGAAATGTCCACCCTGTCATGGGAATGTCCACCCTTTACCCAATGCAAGACATGACAGGGTGGACATTTTGATCTTAAATGTGCATGTAAGCTAACAACTAGTAGATAACAATAACCTCATCTATATACCGGTACTCTCCATGGAGATTATGAGTTGCCATACACCTATGTGGAACTACTCTATCAAAAACATTATTTTATTGTACTGACTTATGTTACTCTATATTGCTTTCTTCTTCCTGAAAATGACTGTTCTGATAAAATCAGATTATCCTTCCTTGCCATTGTACATTAATATACAAACAAATGTATGGGCAAACAGACATACTCAGCAGATAAGAATGTTTTGGAGGAACTATTTAAATAACTAGTTGTGACTTCTAGGTCATGATTGATCACATCATCTGGCCGACTGAGTCAGTTGATGAAGAAGACGAGGACTATCCTTTTGAGACAAGAGCCAAGCTTGGGATGTTCCTTCGGCAGTTCATTGAAACCGGTATGCCATTCCCATATACCTCTTATTATGAAAACATCAAAGAACGATGTCACAGCATCTTTACATTAGCCCACAGCTTAAGGCTACAATTTCGTTTGAATGGCCTACCATTTCACAGAAGTAAAAATACATTTTCCTGTCATTTATTTTGGTGAGAATAATTATTTATACTAATTAAAACTCTTTTGTAGCTCCAGCAGAGTCTCTCACAAACCTACTCCGGTTTTGGACTGGGTGGGAAGTGATATCTGGGGAGCTGAAAGTGGAGGTTGTGCGTGGTCAGTTCCCCAAATCCCCCACCTGCTACATGTGCCTCCACATTCCTGGCCACTTCTCCACCTATGTGGATTTTAAAAAAGCCCTTGAGGCATCCATTGGGACATGGGATACGGGATTTGGACTCTAATGTTGATGATTTCAAGCATCTTTTCAATGTTGATACTGGATTGATGAGGTAAATACCTCTTATTCTGTGTGTGTTAGAATTGTCCATAGAGAGCAAATATTGCCATAAAAAAAGTTGATAGTCTTTTGTTGGATGAGCGAGGTATCTTGACAGCCACACAAGTCAAACTTATGCTAGAGTTGAAGAAAAGTTTTTACATACAGATGGTCATTAGCACAGCCCTCCTGAACTACAAAGAAAGGTTTAAACATTTCGAAGTGAGGACCAATAGCAGTTTGAGGTGTACATTGTATTTAATTGTGACTTTCTTTCATACAATTTGTTAATAATAAGAAATCAATGTGTTGCTTCACCATCATTTATTGTAAGGTTAAACGGTGATATTGGACAGTTAAACTTCACGTAAAACTTCTTGAATAAATAGCCTAGAGCAGTAGAAATGACACACTAGAGGACACTGCAATGTAATCAATATGAATATGCTCGAATATGCTCAAATATCACAATTTGAGTGTTTGGAACAGAATTCCATTTACCTTATAAGTTTTCGGGTTCATATAGTAAAATTCAAGGACTATTACAGCCCGTAATAGTCGAACTTTTTGTTCGAGTTGAACTTTTTCAAGGACTGACATTTTTTGATAAATGGAGAAAAAAATGCTTTATTTTATAAAACGGAAGAGTGCTCAAATGTGTAATGACAATCACCAAATAAAAAGATTTTCCATACAAATGTAGTAATTTCTGCAGATGATTTTGAGTGAGTCACATGGTTTGGAAGCCCCTGAAGAAAAATCCATTGTTTTATATAAAAAGGTTAAAATATTTCCACATTAAATGCAATTATTAATTGTAATTTGTTTCTAATAATAGGACCAAGTCAGCATCATTGTATCAACCACTTTCCAGACTGTACCCACCTTGAGTTTTTAATCCTTACTGAAAATTCTATTATTTTCTCACGATTAACCAAGTTTATATACAATTTCAAATTATTTATTTCAGATCAAATTTACATTTTCAAGCAAAGCAATCCAAATGCAATGTTTTTCTGACCATAGACTCTTTTCATTAACAAACTGGACATGGCTGAAGACGGGTGTAGCGGAGGAAACTGGTGGACGTACCGGTACCGCGCTGATCTGCTTGTATCACTGGTTTCACTTCAGAGGTGTTGGCCAGAACACCACATATGGCCAAAAACGTCAGATTATAAGCATGAGACTTGGAGAGGAGGAGTAGGGTTTACCCGCTCTTTATTTTCATTCTTTCACAGACACAGCAGCATATAGATCGCGGGAAAAGAACAAATCTAGCCTATAAATAAAGAAGAAAAAAATCTAAGTATTGTTGTTTCATATGGTTATAATATGAAGCCCTATGACAATGCCACGTTATGTGGCTTGTAGTCAACGATGTGCAACATAATTTTTACTGTATTTTTGCTGCTGGACGTGCGGCTCGCAAGAAGAATATAGGCTCATGCCGACACTGCTGATTAAGCTGTGTATCAGCTGGGTCGGCGCAGTTCAGCTCCAAACTGACACGGGGATAGTATTGACGGTCCCGTACATGTGAAGCAAAATAAAAACACACTTCTTGCACAGCGTGAACCTGTTGGCACTGTGCGGGAGATGCTCCCAGCTCTTTCATCTGATCGCTGAACACATTCAGCATTTTTACACGTCCTCTCGATCAAATGTAATATATTGTTCTGGGCTCCATAATGTGAAGCTGACGGCAATTTATTAAAAAAGAAAAGGCACAGTGCTTCCTGCATTTGGGTCGGATCGAGTCCGGACAAATTCACACCACAAACGAACTGCAGCAGAGTGCGTTTGGAAACGCACCGAGACTACCTCGTCAGCTGGGTCTCGGAGCGCTTGTTTGGTCCGCCAATGAGTGCGATTGCTGTATTCACACCTGCCTGAAAGATGCGCACCGAAGGCGTAAGTGCATCCAAGTTCGTTTCAACCGAACTAAACAAGGCATGT
The DNA here is from genome assembly GCA_026929865.2 of Hyperoplus lanceolatus. Lineage (NCBI taxonomy): Eukaryota > Metazoa > Chordata > Actinopteri > Uranoscopiformes > Ammodytidae > Hyperoplus > Hyperoplus lanceolatus. The sequence goes on along the minus strand of CM049398.1, from coordinate 38,259,759 downwards.
GTGAATACACCCTTTGGGTGTATTCACACATGGAAAGTCCGTTAGTTCACTTGCTTTGGTCCAGACCAAATAGAATTTGGATTTTTTTTTTTTGGTGTGGTCCACTTTCATGTTGCCCCTTTTGCAAGTGAACCAGCATTACGAAGCAAAACCACACGTGATCTGAGGTCATTCATTCATTGGACAGAAATTCTGGGGTGGAGAGAGGCAGGAAGAACGAAGTAAAAACTGCGAATTTATCATTGATATAATATGGGGTTAAAAATAATAAAAATGCCTACATCTAGCCTATAAATAAAGAAGAAAAACATCAAATTATTGTTGTTTCACATGGTTATAATATGTAGCCCCATGACAATGCCACGTTATGTGGCTTCTAGCCTACGATGTGAACCATCATTTTTACTGTATTTTTGCTGCTGGACGCGCGGCTCGCGTGAAGAATAGGCTCAAGCTGAAACACAGCTGATTAAGCTGTGCATCAGCTGGGTGTCAGTTCGGCGCAGTTCAGCACCAAACTGACACAGGGACAGTATTGACGGTCCCGTTGGGAAGAAAAATAAAAACACACACTTCATGCAAAGCGCAGCGTGAACCTGTTGGCACTGTAGGCTACGGGAGACGCTCCTCTCCATCTGATCGCTGAACATATCAGCATGTGTACGCCGCACGCGTCATTATCAAATGCAATATTTTCGCTCGGGGCTCCCGGTCAAACCACAACTAATCTTCCTAACAATGGCAACACTTTCCCATAATGTGAAGCTGATGGCGATTTATTTATAAAGAAAAGAAAGAAAAGGCGCAGTGCTTCCTGTAATTGGGTCGGATCGAGTCCGGCCAAATTCACACCACAAACGAACTGCAGCAGAGTGCGTTTTGAAGCGCATCGAGACCACCTCTTCAGCTGGGTCTCGGAGCGTTTGTTTGGTCCGCCCCCGAGTGCGATTGCTGTATTCACACCTGTCTGAAAGATGCGCACCGAAGGTGGAAGTGCACCTGAGTTCGTTTCAACCGAACTAAACACAGCATGTGTGAATACACCCTTAGTCTGTGGCATTACCTAGCCTCTAACAAGTTCTCAACATATCGGACAGTGTTGATATAGATGTCCACTCCGAAACATTCAGACTCTTGCAATGGATCAATGTTTTCTTGCAGCTGCATCATTTCAGGATCCATGAGAGGCACGTCCAGGGTAGGGACATTGACGCCTGGATGGGGCTCATTGGTGAATCCACTCTCCTCCCATTCAATCTCTGGTATGAGTATACCCTGTCACAGAAAGAGTATGTGTATAAATATTATTCAATATCCATTTGTAATACTGTCTCTTTAAAGTATAAAATTACCTCTGTAAACAAAGGTTATGGTAGGCATATAAATGCATAAAAACAATCTCTTTGTATTCACTGTTTATAGTTTAGTTTATTTCAATCATGTTCCAATTTTGTAGACCACTGTCACGAAACACTAGACAACACAAAATCAATTAACATAAAATGAATGCTTCAAGCATTATAAATCCAAGAAAAAAAACTATATAACCAATAAACCTTTATGAATTATACCAATGAACTAGGGGTGTAACGATACACGTATTTGTACCGTACCGTGACGGTACAGGCACGTATTTGGTGTTACAGAGGTGGACCGCGGTCCGTTCGTGGCGTAGCCTACATAGCGTTAATATATGGCGAATGTACAGGCTTGTTTTGCAGTGTGGAACTTAAAACTTGTAGTCGGAGTTCCCCCCGGACCATTTAGCCTCCGGCTCGCTCGCACATACGCAGTAGCAGCCAGCGAGAGTCTGTTATCTCCATGGTGAGCACAGCATGAGGGTGCAGTGTTGCTAACTTAGCAACTTTTCAGAGCCCTCTGGCGACTTTTTTTTTTAAAAAAGCGACTAGCGACAAATCTAGCTACTTTTTCTGGTGTTATTGGTGACTTTTGGAGACTCTGTTGCTAAAGCATGTATCGCTCTTTACTTCTAAACGAGCAGCGGCTGGCTCCCGAGGCTCCTGCCTCCTCCCAGAGCACTGACAGGCGGCCGAGTCCTCACGCAGCAGTCCCTCCCAGCTGCGGTCAGAGCAGGAGATACACACCTCTCCGCTCAAGTGTTCCGTTTGCAACACTTTTAGCAGTTGTAGCAGCGTTCCCCCCTCTTCTACAGTCTATGAGTAGTGCAAATAAAGATGTTATACAGTGCTTTCGAACAGAGAGCGAACTGCATGGCGAAAGACAACAGGAAACCGGAGCTTGCAGGCGCCCCCCTGTCATTCAAATCCCGCTTGAGGGATAACTTCGGATTCCAGTAGAATTATGAAAACAGTGATAAACGTGTGGAACAATGTCGGCACACAGGTTATTGTTTCAGCGCGATCGCCTATAGGAGCCAACCATGGACATATAAAGGGAGCCAAAACGTCGAACATGCATACGCATTTGAAAAGGCACCATCCAGGTCTTACTATCGTTACTGTGAAGAAAAATCGAGCTGTGCAAACACAGACAGTATTTTCTTTTTTATACTGAACATACATAAGCTGTCATTTAATTAATGCTGCAGTTGCACTTTTATTTGATAATTGTTATATTTATACAAGCGCTTCAGAGAGCTGCAGTAATATTTATTTTTTTAAAGTCAAAAATACCTTAAAGAAGACATACCCTTTTTTTACATACCAGCTTTCAGAGCCTGCTGAGCATTAACACTGGCTTTTTTCACTGCAATTTTAGTTTATGCTGCACATTCACTAGTATTTAATATTTTTCTTATTTATTGGAGATTTGCAGCAGTATTCTTTTTAGATTTGTTAGGCCTATGCATTTTATTTGTATGTTACATAATGTCAGCTAGTTAAAACTGTTCATTCTCCCTTAACTATGAACCGTACTGTACCGTACCGTGACTTCAAAACCGAACCGTGACTTTAGTGTACCGTTACACCCCTACAATGAACTGACTTAACCTAATATAACTCTTCTTTAACCCACAGTCAGCACTTATAATATTCTCACAATGCTCTCAAAGAAACTAAAACAAACGCATTTAACAGACTACAACACTCTTTTCAAAACACTGAACTGAAAGGGGTTAGCATGCTAGCAGGGATTAGCTCAGCTCGTTCATCAATACCAATACCCACGGCTCATTCAGTCTATCTACACATTTACCTGGTTCATAATTCTTCCAAACTGCCTGTTATCACTCCAATCCCCCCACACATAGGAGCTGAATAGCATACTCAGCTGTGTTATTGCTATCGGCGCCCGCCATCTTAGGTACTGGCGAAGCCACTCACACACACACACACACACACACACACTGTTAGCCACGGTAAAATTCAATATTTCCGATAAGTGTCGCAGGGGAAAACCTAATCTCTAATAAAGCATACCACTAGTTCTGTCACCCGGGTGCCATATCTAACCAATTTACTTGTGGGAATATCAAAACAGGTCAAATTAACGATGAGATCTCTTGCTAGCGTAATACATCGGCTTGGCTCTGGTATTGACTACCTTGGCGTCAGCCACCGATTCCCAGCCAAGTGTAAGGCTTATAGCGCCCTCTGCTGGTCAACCAGAGTTTGGCCTGAATAATATCACCCATTCAGAATATCTTGTAGTTATAAGACAACATAGTTTACTTGTGTGTTTAGACTTTAGCTTTCAAATGTAAGAAAAAAAAAAAAAAAAGGTGGGGGGATTATTATCTATCTTTTAATACACAGTGCCACACGTAGGCTACTCTATGTAACTTTGGGTGTGTCAGGGAAGTGAACATTTTCTAATATATATTCTCATAACTGAATAAACAAACTTTCCTCACAGGAAAAATGTGATCCCCGGAACACTGTTTGAAGTTAGAAAGCTTCCTGAAAAGTTACTGTTTCGCTGTTGTTAACAGCAGCAGGGCCCACAGTTTGGTTTACAAACATATTCTAGTCTTACGTTTGGTTCCAGGTTCCTCAAAATAATTTTGTAGAATTATTCAATAATAAAGATAACATGTGGAGAAAACCATTTTTGTGAACTAACTGAAGGCTCTGCAAATGAAGAAAAAAAATCCCCCTTCTCTGAAACTGCATAGTGCACCTTTGAGGTAATCATGGAATATTATTGAAAATACTCAGCTATGTTACTGATTCTCTAAATTTCACTAAAGGTGAACATATACACACTCCTAAGGTACTGTACAGTTGTGGTAGAAACAACCCTTTTGTTTCTTACACAAAGCCAAGACGAAGAAGGGGGGTGCAAGAAGAATGGTTAACGGTGAAACAGAACCTACAACCACCTACGACATTTTTACTGATTAACCCTTTAGGCGCAAAAGTCGCAAAATTGCGACAAGACACTTTACTGAATCAAACAGCTGTTTTCTCTAAATAGAGTGTTATATTTTGTTCAAACTCCCCTCCACTAGTTGGCAGACATCCCATACATAGACCTTAGCTCAGAAAAACATCATCCTTCAATGCAAAATATTCGCAGAAATCCGGAAATCCCATCCAAAAAAAAAAAAAAAAAAATCCCATCAAAACTTTTTTTTGTCATATCCTCCTAGCGATTTTTTCTGGTTTTATTGAAAACTTTTGTGGTGTTTGGAGACTGACGTGAAAGCACGTTTCACTCTGCAGTTACTGTGTTCATTGCTCAACGAGCAGCGGGTGTTGCCGTGAGCCCCTCCCCGTCTCAAAGCACTATGAGGCGGTCAGTCTCGGAGCAGCCCCTCGGAGCGAGTCCCAGCCTGCTGTCAGAGCAGAGAGGAGAAACACCTCCGCGTCCAGGCTGCAAATGAATTGCGCTGTTGTTAGGTGCGAAATCGGAGATAGTGTGCCACGAAGCCATTTATGCTGAAGCGGTATTGCTGGATTTAGGAGTTATTTAGAGATATGACAAGCAAAAAGTTGACGAGTAGGGAGTTTAGTGTTCACTCTTTCTACGTCCCCGGTCGCGATGCATCCATGCGCAGCAGTGGTGCAGCCATGCGACGCAGCATTATATATCAATATTATCATATTATAATGATAATAATAATAATCATCAAAATAATAATGAAGAATAGAAGAAAAAAGGAAATAAAAATGGTGGTGGGTAAAAAAAAAAAATCATAAAAAACGCCTACTGTTTACATGAGTTTTGTGGTGTAGTTCTAGTTTACAACTGTTGGCTTACAACAAAGTGGACATCATTACAAATGGATGGAGGGGTGAATCTGATTAAATAAATTCAACTCTCTTTCAAAATATCAGGTATTTCATGGAAATTATATAATCCAACATGGCCGCCACCATATGACGTCATAATATGCTAATTAGATCGAAAAATGTACTCCCCCGATAAACTTTAGGTCATTCTCAATATTTGTCTCATTTACACTTTGTCTCTATCTCAAACCACTTTCAATCCAGAGCCTTCAGAAATTTAAGTGTCAAAATCTAGTATTTTTAAAAATAAAACCCGGCGCCTAAAGGGTTAAGGATCAACAAAAGATTGTCGAGACATTTAAAAAAAATTATAATTTACCTCAGGTTCAGGATCAACAACAGGATTCAAGGACTGGCCCACATGCCACAACTGATTTGGTGTCAGGTTTTGCTCTGTCCTGATGGAATGGTTGTCTCACGCCTCACTGAAGACATCCAGGCTTGCCTGGATGCGTGGCAGAAAGACGTAGTGGCAGCAGAAAATGTGCAGATGCTGCTGATGTCAAGCAGGTGTTGATCCTCAAGGGAGTGCAGGATGTTATAAAAAACACCTGTAACACTCATGAACACATCACGCCAGAGGCGTTCAATTCTGTATTTAAAAAAAAATTGAGAACATTTTCATGAATATGATCCATTCAAGAACTGTTCACTTTGCCCTAGCCCAACCCATTGAATCAGCTGCAATGTTTCTTAATATTATTTAATGAGTTTAAATGCTACATTTTCTTTGCTTTGAAATGTTTATGATCATGGCCAGTGAATTTCTGTGAAAATTTTATTCCAATTTTCTTAAAGGAATGGTTTCCTTAACCCTTCCAACTCGGAGCCCGCAGCATTGCGTTACTTGACCTGCTGATCACATGATTCAGATTCAGAAAACTTTATTGTCTGTCGTAACAGAAAATCTATCTAAATCTAAGTCTATGACGTGGCTCAACATACAAACAGGATAATGTACTGATAGGCATTGATGATCACCTTCGATCCGACGCAGCATAGAAACTAAAGCGGGGACAACTTCGCCGACGGTGTGAGTCGAAAGTACTGGCTTAAAGCTATATGCCAGTCGTTGTTTCATTTAAATTGACCCAGTATAACCAGAGATATAATGGTTTGAAGTTGATACATATCTATTTTATTTTCGCGGGCTCAAAAGTATGAGAATTCGATGGACGCGGCCATTATTTTGTCATTTTACGATCAGAAAATGATGCCGGAAACTAGTTCCTACTCAACAGGCTGCATTTACCAGGGAGGGGAGGAGGAGGGGCAAGGGTTGGTGGAGTGATACGAAGCTACACCAAAAGAGACGAAGAAGAAGAGTGACAGGGGGCGGGAGCTGTGCGGTGTGAGTACCAGATATGCTCGGCTGCCAGATAAGCTCGGGTTGCACAATGATGACGCACTTCCAGTAAATTATATTCAAATAAACTTTAAAAAAAACAGTTTTCTCTACCTTTTCCTGAAGCGAAAATGTATTTACTGTATCAAAACCAACATTAAGCTTACAAGTTTGGCATTCGCCTTTTATTAAATAAAACAGAGAAAAAAGTTTCATGTTCGGGCTGTATTGAACGCTCTCGCGAGATCTCTTGTAACGCCGCGTGATCTTGGGGACAATAATGACATATTCCACAATCCCTTGCTATTCCGAACGATAGCTTATCTATTTTTTCCGAAAACTACACGTACTTTCTTTCTACATGTATCTTTATTGTAATGTTTACATTGTGAATGATAATATTATAATAGATCGCAGTTTGCAATAGATTCATAAGAAAGAAGTGCATCTCGCGTAGTACAGGAAGTGCGTCATCATTATGCAACCCGAACATATCTGGCAGCCGAACATATCTGGTACTCACAGCGGGAGTCTCTCAAAGCGAGAGAGAGACGAGGCTGCTAGCTAACAAAATTGACAGACGCGGAGGAAGATTGAGAGGTACTGAGAGGTTTGAAGATAGACTACTGAGAATGTTTTAGTCATATTGAAGGAAACTTTGAACGTAAGTCAAGCTATCAGCTTGTTCTTTGACATGAAGGAGGAGGACAGTTCATCCTCAGAGTCAAAGTATGACTATGTAGGCTACATAAAGCCATTGTTGTCTGACTGAAGCACACACACAGCAGCCGGCCTTCATAACGTGTAGCCTACAGACACAGTAGCCTAATAATCTGTTCTTTATACATACATACATACATGTCATATATGTATCCATATACTGTATGTTTTATTATACAGGTCTACCTAGGCCTAGCTTTTTTTAATAAAAAGGCATATATGAAAAAAAAATAATAATAATGTTTTTTTTGTGGTTTGGGTCCATAATGTTCAAATATTATGTCAAATTGAAAAAAAAAACTGGCAGGTAATGTAGGTGAAGTTTTACTGAAACAAAATATACCAAACACAGCAAGCTTAAAACATTTTTATGTGCCCTCTGTGTTATGATTGACAGAAATTTGAGGAAAACGCCCTTTGTATTCACCTGCTATTTGTTCATAAAATTTGTATGAAGGTTGATGCCACCTCAATCAAACTTTTAAATTACCATAAAAACATTCCATGTATTTATTTTCAGCTTTCAAAAAAATTCAATATGAATGTTTGAGTTACCCATGGTAGAAATAATATATTTTTTAAATCCGTTTTTACATTTATCATGTGGTTTTTGGTCCAATATGATCATTTAACATGTCAAAATGAAAGAAATAACTATCAGGTCATATAGGTTAGGGTGTTATGAACAAAAATATACCAAACTCTGGCATGATAAACATTTCTTACTGTAGTTTAGTAAGGATTGATCAAAAGTATGCAAAACGGCCAAAATAGCCCTAGGGTTCAGAGTGTTAATAGCTGCTAATGGAGCTTCATTAATAGGAATCATAAAATCAACTTCTTACTATTTTGAAGCTTCCAAAATTAGGTTTTACCGTACTCACCATTAATTGTGTACGCTTTTTCCGGCAATGAAGCTGTTACTGTCAGTTCCACGAACTGAGAACATTAGTTCCGCTACTCCCACATTTTCTCCTACATGATCTCCTCTCACTCTGAAAAATTACAAACTTTTATGAATTTGTTAACTGTAAACCTTTCATTGCTAATTGTATTGGTAAGCAAACCAATTTCACTTTCAGTAAAATTGGTAACATCTACTTTCAATAGTGTTGTCCCATGAAATAATCTGGGAAGGCCCACAGTATAAAGAAAGACTTTGATAACCCCTGCTGTGGCAAATCTTGTTGTCATCTTTAACAATATCTATAGCTGTGTCAAAATAACTACAAGTTTCAGAGTGCATTTAAGTGGCCTGGAAGCTATTTGATGGTTAGCATCAGAATTCTCTGGATAGGTCAGTAATCACACAAATAATTACATTTGAAATAATGTGAATACCTCAGAGGAAACCCGTGCTTGTTCACAGCCTCATTGAAGAAGCCCAAGTGTGTGTCAGACCGGTTGTTGTTTGCTACTTTCAGGTACATAATCTACAAGTTAAGATGGAACAAAACATGAGTACTATAATCAATCACTTTTTCTCATGACATAGGTCAGCTGAAAATGTTTTCTAGTGGCTAAAACAAGAACTCACAACTCACTACAGAATCATTATATAACGGGATCATGTGACACCTCAGACCAGTCTTATGATATGAGAAATTAAGTCAGAGGATGCTTAAAAGGGGTATGGTCAGCAACATTTTGCAGTTCTTGGTCCCTGACAGTCAAAACTCTTACCTTTCTTGAATAGCCATCAATGCCCCCAAAGATAACAAAGTTGTACCTAGGTTAAATAAATCATACAAGATAAGAAGTAACTCCCAGACACAACATCTCTGGCAGCATAGGTCTGACAATACAATATTTGTGGGAATGTGAACAAACCAAAATCAGACAAAGATGTAATACAATAGGCTTACACAAAATACAAAACTGGACATAAAAACAATGGAATTGTACATACATAGCATGCAGACATACCTGATGAGCTTATGATTGGTGTCAATGTGCAACAAGTACTTCGGGAAAGGAACAGAGTACGTTCTCCTCACCACACATCCTAATCTGGGGCCTCATTTATAAAGCTTTGCGTGGGATTCACGTGGAAGCTGGCGTACGGAAGAAATGTAGGATGTACGTGCGAACAAAAATATTCGGATTTATAAAACAGTGCGCACTCACGTCCTACGCCTGTTTCCCTTTATAAATCACAATCAACTCTAAATGTGGCGCAGACTTTGCGGGCTTCACGTACCGCCCATATTTACCCATACATAGTCATCGACACGCCCAAATTAATATCATTTACTGAGTGCATGAAGGCGGTAGTGGCAATCGCCGACTGAAAGGGAAATGGAAAAATAGACTCCACACGGTGTAGATCACTGCGGTCACCCCGAAGTACCCGTTGGAGAAGTGGCGACCAGGGAAAATATAGTTTGGTGGCAGTGTGAGCGTAAAGGCGTCAGAGTGCAGCCTGTGGCGATCTCTGTGAACGCTGTGGCCGAAATAAAAAGAAGCGATCCGACATAAAAGTGGACGCAAACAAGTGCATATCCTCACATAACAGTGTTTGTGCCACGAGCGGGGGACACTGAGACCCCCCATGAGATACAGATTCGGAGAATTCATCCCGGGGCAGTGGCGGGCGGCGGAGGGTTAATAATAAACTTCACAGTCCCTTTCAAAACACAATTGCGACGTGCTTAAACTAAAAGAAAAACACATAGATAAAACGGACTAAAAGTCGTGAAAAAGATCACAGTAGCCTATGTGATGTACAGTAGGCTTATCATTAGTGTATGAAAAGGCGCACTCCTGTCTGCCTGACTGAGGCATCGAGAACAGCGTCAGTGTAAAAGTAATAGGCTGTATTCCACCTCAATATTATCAGAATTAATTCCACAACATGCAGATAGGTTATTCTAACTGCAGAGCTTATTCGAACGCTATTTTTTTTAATTTGCACTCATATAGCCTATCTCCGTTTGTAGGCTATGTAAGATCTTAATTCGTTTTGTTTTTGTTGGTATCACTCCATGGAATAATCCGTGGAGGCATTTGTTCATTAGTTGTAAGAATGGCTTCATCCGTTTTGCAAAGGAACTCCCAATATATGATAGACCTACATGGCTTATAATAGGCCTATCTGGATTCATTTTACACAAACACATTCGTTCTCGCACTTCATTCATGTGCCGACGGAGTCGCCGTTTCTCCTTTCTCCACTTTCTGTGCGTACGCATGGGTCAGAGTTTGCGTGGAGGACCGCACATCTCCCGTCAAGTTTGGTTTTTATAAATCCCAATATTTGCTTAGAAATTGGCGTGCGCCCTCTTCTGGGCGTACGCAACGTTTATAAATGAGGCCCCTGGTCATCCTGGCGAGCACACCAACGCTGTCCACACGATGCATAGATGTATAGACTCTGCTCCATTGCACTCTGTGTCCTTGTGAGAGTAGAGCACCTCGGACTATAGTGTACCCAGCATCTGGCATAGTGATTTTAATTGCTGTGATCAATAAATCTAATTCATAGTCACTGCAGCTACTATATGAAGCAGAAAAAAAAACATTATTTTCTGTCATCCGCCTAAATAGTGTTGCTCTAGAAACACCAAGGAAATGCATTTTGATGGCAGCCCAAGTTCAACCAGATGTGTGAGAGTCTCTACTGACACAGTCAATTGTGGACGTCCAGGTCCAGAACATCTTTGCAACTCCAGAGTTACAAATGTCTGTTCATTCTCTCTCTCCTGCTGGATAACAGTATTCAGACTTGCAAGTGCAGTCAATATATTCTCTCCTACATCCACTATGTCACCTAGAGCACTTAATAAAACAAACTCCTGACAGCATGCAAACTGTAACCCTTCGATGTCAAGAGGTTGCCTCTCCAAGATGTGTACCAGTCGATGGTGCCATCTCTCAAGAATGTCACGTTTAAGTGAATCCTAGGGGATGAATAAATAAAATATATCAAACATTGATCAGACAAAGCTGTGTGCAAGCTGCTGCCAAAAACTTCAAAATATTTTAAAAAGTTATTTTATTCTCTCTAGCCAATGTTATTGACAAGTTTGTAGCTAGCTAAATCCACCAGCTCTTATAGTCAGTACTTTTAAACCAATGTAGTAAGCGATTTACCTATGTAGTTATTATGGTTTGCTTGAAACTTATTTTGCATGTATTGACAACAGGTAAGATTTAGCAAGCACAATACCGATAAAGCTATGTTTTCTGATGTGAGTATCTCATATTATGCTAGCTCAGTTAGCTTATGATCTGTATTCTAAAATCATATGGCTAACTAGTTAGCTAACGGTAATGATTAAAACGCTACAATACATTCATGATGCCTTATTCATGCACGCTAATGCATTTTTCACTTACAATTGAATCGGGATTCCCATTACCCGACGCCATGTTGAGGCTGAACTCTTAACAGTCAAGTCGTATAACACGTCACTTTCCTTTTTTTTCTTTTACCGAAGAGCAACTCAAAATGCGCAGAGAAAATGCTGTACTCTTGCGGTGGTAAGGTACCCCTCATGGGCCTGCAGTCACGTGATTGGCTGGAAACGAGGGAGGCATCTGATTGGCTATAGATAGTTCCTGGTTGAAAAAAATGCATTTGTGAATCCAGCGGACGTCAGGGGAGTCTCAAAATTATTCACACAAACAGACCAATTCACACATGAATGCAAGGAAGTTCACAAATTAAAAGCATTTTGTAAATTCAAATGTAACAGTTTGTATATAAATGTAACAACATTAAAATATTTTTTTTATGAAAATTGTAAATCTTTTTTAAATTAATATATTTATGGATTTATATTACATTTATTTAAAACAAGACACATTTGTGTGTGGATCGGAAATGTGTTTGTGAAACTTTTTATTATAGATGGATTTATTTTACATTTATATATGACAGTATCCATTTGTGTGCATTGAAATGTATTTGTGAGAAGAGTCATTTATATATAAATCACAAAATACAAGTGTGAACCCTTCTCTGTGCATTCAGTAATATTGATACCCGTCTGACTCCATATATCAGAGTGACTGTTCCCTCGGAGGCTTCACGTCAGCAGCTTAATCTCATCATGAGCTTCGAGCCCTTCATGTTCATCACTCCTATTCCGCACGACTACAAGTAGGGAATATGTCGGGCCGCTGTTACACGTGTTAATAGGCGAACACAATAAACGTTGCCTCAGCCTTACCGTTTGAACATCGTCTCCATGTCCTTAATCTGTTTGCGGGAGAACTCCTTGAACTCCGTGTAGGGGTTGAATACGCGTGTGGGTCGCGGAGCCGCGGTGCCCTGGGCGATGTCCAGCCTGTGGGTGAGTTTGGCGGTCAGCTCGGAGGCTGGCTCGGCCATGTACTCTGCATGGACCGGGCTGTGTTCGGGCTCAGCCTCCTGCGTAGCGGCCTGCCGGGACTGCAGCTTCTTCGCCAGCTCTTGTGATGCCATGCTGATTGCTGAGTATACGACACTGCTCACTGATGATGAGGGAATGGAGCCTGAAAGCTGCTTCCAAGTACCACTTTCAAACCGCTGCTTCCGGTCGCACCTTTTCACAATAAGGGTACCATGCTAGGCTGATTTATTTATTAAATGTTTTCCTTCTAATGAGGATTTTCAATAGGCCTATGTTTTGTAATATAATAGCCTACGGCAGCATAGGCCTATTGCTGCCACCATGGGAAAAAGAAGAAGAAAAAAAACATATCTTGTAATAATGAGAAAATATATGAGATTAATATTATGAAATCAGGATCTTGTATGAGAAAACTGGAATCACCTCTCCCAGAATATTGTCCAATGCTATACCTCTAGAGAGAAAGTGCTCTTTAAATCACAAATTGTTTTCATTAAGACAAAAAAAAAGACCTGGCAATGTTTAGGTTTATTGCTCGTAGTTTTTGTCCATTGCTCTTCATCTATCATTCTGTTATTCTACTCAATAAGGGAAATTGATAAATAAATGTTTAGTCTCTAGACCTTTGCTTCCTGAATTGAAAACTAATGGTTGTTTTCCTTTTACATTACAAAACAAAAAAAAATATTGACAAAGAAACCAACACAAATTAATTATACGTTTTTCTATATTTTTCATTATTTCCAATTTTCCAAAGTGTCTTCCTGGTGCATTTCAGGACCCAAGTTTGCAGAGTGAGTTCATTCCCATGGTGACAAGACATTTTGGAAGCCCATTTGTCAACATGATATATCCAGTAAAAGTTACAGAAACTTTCTCAAAATTATGAGAAAGAAACTTTTACTATCAAAATATTGACTACGTTTATGGGGAGAGGGTGGGGGGAAAGATGAGGGTGTGTGTGTCCAGCTCAAGGACCCACTGCCCCCCTTGTCTCTCTCACCCCTGACCTGTCCCAGGACAAGCCCAGGTATGCCTTTTCAGAGAGGCCTTATGAATTCACAATTATGTATATATTTCAGGATAAAAACTTGAATACAACACTTTTAGTGATTCTACCTGAATATTAAAGGTCACTTGTTACCTTGCCTGTCTTATTCAAAATATCATACTTTTCCATACGAAAACAAGAAATATACATTTCCCATTCACCTAAGACCAAGATATGTGCAATGAAAAGTTGCAATATTCTTGCCTATCTCAACAATGGAAAGTGCCGGCAAAGAGAGGCCGAGCGTGGATTCTTCCCTGTCTGCGAGAGGACTACACCTGCTTCATCTCAACGTAAGAAGCCCTCTACCGAAAATCACCAAGATCGACACCTTAGCAAAAGCAGAAAGGTGGGAATCTTTTGTTTGACTGAAACATAGCTGGACGACTCCGTTGAGGATGCGGAAGTTGAATTAGAGAACTATTTGATAATTAGGAGAGATCGCAACCGCAAGGGCGGAGGTGTGTGCATTTATGTGAGATTGGACATTGGTTTTAATCACAGAACGGACTTGTATAGCGATCAGATTGAAGCGGTGTGGTTACATATTTTGCTACCTAAGAGTAAGCCTATACTTATCGGTGTATGTTACAGACCACCTGATCAAACCTATTTTTAAGATTTCTTAGAAGAGCTTTGCTCAAAGAGTATTGATTTTGTTAAATCTGAAGTTATCATGATGATATTCAGAAACGGGATGTTTCCGGGTATAAAGCACTGATGAACTTTGGTCGCTCTTTTTGTTTACATCAGCTGATTAATGAACCAACACGTGTGTGTTCCACTACCCAAACCACGATTGACCTCGTTCTAGTTTCAGAGCGACCATTCTATTATTTTCTGTACTAGAAAGATCAAGAAAGCAGTTTTTATCGTGCATTCTTATATTAAAACCTGGGGCCTCATTTATAAACGTTGCGTACGCCCAGAAGAGGGCGCACGCCAATTTCTAAGCAAATATTGGGATTTATAAAAACCAAACTTGACGGGAGATGTGCGGTCCTCCACGCAAACTCTGACCCATGCGTACGCACAGAAAGTGGAGAAAGGAGAAACGGCGACTCCGTCGGCACATGTATGAAGTGCGAGAACGAATGTGTTTGTGTAAAATGAATCCAGATAGGCCTATTATAAGCCATGTAGGTCTATCATATATTGGGAGTTCCTTTGCAAAACGGATGAAGCCATTCTTACAACTAATGAACAAATGCCTCCACGGATTATTCCATGGAGTGATACCAACAAAAACAAAACGAATTAGGATCTTACATAGCCTACAAACGGAGATAGGCTATATGAGTGCAAATTAAAAAAAAATAGCGTTCGAATAAGCTCTGCAGTTAGAATAACCTATCTGCATGTTGTGGAATTAATTCTGATAATATTGAGGTGGAATACAGCCTATTACTTTTACACTGACGCTGTTCTCGATGCCTCAGTCAGGCAGACAGGAGTGCACCTTTTCATACACTAATGATAAGCCTACTGTACATCACATAGGCTACTGTGATCTTTTTCACGACTTTTAGTCCGTTTTATCTATGTGTTTTTCTTTGAGTTTAAGCACGTCGCAATTGTGTTTTGAAAGGGACTGTGAAGTTTATTATTAACCCTCCGCCGCCCGCCACTGCCCCGGGATGAATTCTCCGAATCTGTATCTCATGGGGGGTCTCAGTGTCCCCCGCTCGTGGCACAAACACTGTTATGTGAGGATATGCACTTGTTTGCGTCCACTTTTATGTCGGATCGCTTCTTTTTATTTCGGCCACAGCGTTATTACTGTAATCTTTTGCGCTGGTAGTTTCTCACAAAGATAAACATTTTATTGAAAGAACACTTTCTGCAGAACTTGTAACTGTTAGCAGGTGGATGTCTGACAACAAGTTATCACTCCACATGGGGAAAACTGAGTCCATATTGTTTGGATCAAAAATTAAACTGAAAGAAGCCTCGGATTTTAAGGTTTTAGCAAGAGATTCTGAAATTACATCAAGGAATCAGTTACCTTGGCTGTGTTTTAGATCATCAAAATAAATCATAGAATCCGTTTTTTGGCCAGAATTTCAGAGTTTCTGGATCAAAGAACAATGTTAATTTTAGCAGGAGCTTTAATTCAGCCTTATTATGATTATGCGTGTGGCTCATGGTACAGTGGCGTCACGGTGCATTTGAAACACAGGCTTCAGAACTCGCAAAATAAGTTGGTTAGGCTTATTTTTGACCTCCCCATGAGAACTCATCTTGAATCTTCCCACTTTGAGAGGTTGGGTTGGTTGAAAGTAGATGATCGTGTATCTCGAATACAGCTGTGTATGGTACATAGGATTGTAAATGGGGTTGTTCCCAAATATTTTAGTGGCTATTTTCATCGAGTAGGTGAGGTTCACACGCATGCCACTACGGGTAGCACCACTGATTTTGTACCACCCAGGGTGAGGACTAACATGGGAAAGGGTTCCTTTTTTTATGCCCGTGCTGCACTTCGGAACAGGTTACCGGGATCACTGAAGTTGGTCGGGAGTTTGGGCAATTTTAAAAAGGTCCTAAAAAATGGCTTAGTCGTAATTAGGCTTGTATTAGTGGTGGTAATTGTGTGTATGTTTTTTATGTATGTGTGAATTTTGTGTGTGTTTTGTGTGTGGGGACCACAATGGAAATAAGCCTTCGGGCTTTTTTGTGTTTTTATCCCTGGCTTTTTATGTATTTTAATGTAACAGAGTGCTGTTCTTGTTTTTATACAGTCATATGAAAAAGTTTGGGAACCCCTCTCAGCCGGCATTATAATTGACTCTGCTTTCACAAAAAAAAGACAAAAGTAGTATGTCTTTCATTTATCAGGAACAGCTAAGTATTGGGATTTTTTCCAAACAAAGATTTTTTGAAAAGCAGTATTTAGTTGTATGAAATTAAATACAATGTGAAAAACTGGCTGTGCAAAAATATGGGAACCCTTGTGGTTTTGCTGATGTTAATGCCTGTAACAGCATGCAAAACTGATGACTTTAAACACAAAATTGGTTGCATTATGTTGTTAAGCCTTGAACCTCATAGAAAGGTATGTTTAATCATGAGAAAAGGTATTTTAGGTGCCTAAATGCAAGTTACACTCTCTGCTGAAGTGAGACAGAATGGGATCATCAAAGCAGCTCCCAAAAGATCTGAAAAACAAAGATTATTCATTGTCATGGAATTGGGGAAGGCTACAAGAAGCTTTCCCAAAGGTTCCAATTGTCAATTTCGACTGTAGGGAACATTGGAATATCCAACCCCTGCGCAACTTCAACTTTGTGACTGATGCTTGAACATTATCCTGAATAATCTGTTGAAACTGGGTTGAATTCATCCGACTATCCACTTTAACGAGGGCCCCAGTCCCTGAAGTGGCCACAGCATGATTGAACCTCCACCAAATTTGAAAGTAGGTAGCAGGTGTTTTACTTGGAATGCAGTTTTATCCTTTCGCCACGTAAAGCACTTTTTATAATGACCAAATAACTTATTTTGTGTCTCATCAGTCCAAAGCATTTTCTTCCAATATGAATCTGGCTTGTCTAAATGAGCTTTAGCATACTCCAAGCAACTGTATCTGTGGCGTGGGCGCAGAAAGGGCTTCCTTCTCAGCACCCGGCCATACAGATGTTTTGGTGCAAATTGCACTGAATTGTTGAACCATGCACAGATACACCATCTGAAGCCAGATGTTCTTGCAGGTCTATGGAGGTGATCTGTGGGTTGTGTGCAACCATTCTCACAATCCGCCGCATATGCCGCTCTTGTACTTTTCTTGGTCTGCTAGACCTGGGTTTAACTGCAACTGTGCCTGTGTCCTTCCATTCCCTGACAACATTCCTTACAGTAGAAATTGACAATTGAAACCTTTGGGAAAGCTTCTTGTAGCCTTCCCCAATTCCATGACAATGAATAATCTTTGTTTTTAAGATTTTTTGGGAGCTGTTTTGATGATCCCATTCTGTCTCACTTCTGCAGAGAGTCAAAGAGAAGTGCAACTTGCATTTAGGCACCTAAAATACCTTTTCTCATTATTAAACAGACCTTTATATGAGGTTCAAGGCTTAACAAAATACTCCAAACAATTTTGTGGTTAAAGTCCTCAGTTTTACATGCTGTTACATGCATTAAAATCAGCAAATCCACAAGGGTTCCCATACTTTTGCACAGCCAGTTTTTCACATTTTATTTAATTTCATAAAACTAAATACTGCTTTTCAAAAAATCTTTGTTTGGAAAACATCCCATTACTTCGCTGTTCCTGGTAAATTAAAGACATACCACTTTTATCTTTTTTGTGTGAAAGCAGTCAATTATAATGCCGGCTGAGAGGGGTTCCCAAACGTTTTCATATGACTGTATATGAAATGGTCGAATAAAATCAATCATTGAAATTTTTCTATCAGTCCTCTTACTACTAAGACAGTTTATAAAACATAAACATGCAGAGGGGGGAGCAGCAAATGATGTGCCCCACAGAAGTCGTTTCTGTGGGCCCTGGTTCTCCTGTGATTCATGTTGAACACTTTTGAATTTTGTGGTAAAAATAATTAAGTATACAACTGTTCATACGAATCAGTAGAGTTTATTAAGGTCACAAAGACCTGTTCATACCAAGTGTAAAAGTTGTCTCAGTCAGTTATATGGGGTTAAACCCGCTTTTCCTTCTTCTAGAGTCATGACAACAACCCATGAAGTAAAAAAACAACCTGCCACTTACAGTATATTATGTATGACACTTATAATGCCTATTGCATATTTGTTTCCCCCTGATAACTATAATTCACACTATAGGCCTACACACATTTTTGGAACTTTTCTTTTATGTAGTTGCCTATACGTTTGTACAATTTAGGCTGAACTGAATAGGTTGTTGTGAATGTTTTGGGGGTATTCCTCCACAGCTGATTCAGGCATATGCTATGGTGGAATCACACCTAAAACATCTTCAAATACACGGGGGCAGGCCCGCCGCTCCCTATACGCAGAGTACGCAGACTACGTAGGGCACCAAGTACCTGGCGGGGGCACCAAAATTAAGGTTGCTAAAAAAAACATGATAATAATTAAATAATTGAACTACAAAAATTTATAAAAAAGCTGTGAAGAGGCCCACCGTAGTGTTTTTCTTACAGTTTTTGACAATTGCTTACACACATGTTGCAGACTTTGGCCCACTGTGTCAAAACTTAACACACAGGCCTAATGAGACAAAGCACATGGAGATAAACTTCTAACTTATACGGCAAAATGAAACTCTTGAAACAAAATCTAACAATCCCATTTCAAAACTGTTTTTAGCATCAAAACAATACACACATGCATCTTTGAATGACTCTTTCCTAGCAGCAACAACACACAGATGGGCTTTATGCAAAACACAGCTGTATTCAGTACTTTGGATGGTTTCTGACTTTACAAGTTTACAGTTTTTCTCAGTCGCTTTGGTGCTTTTCTCACATCACTATTAACATTTGCACAGCAGTTAGTGCATTTCTCAAAACAATTAGTGCAAACTGCAAAACCTAGTGGATAACCTGCAAAAGTACGTCACTTGCTCAAAATGGATAGTCTATTCCTCAAAAGCAAGTATTCATGTCAATGAAACTGCCAGTGTCATCAAAATGAGGAGTCTTGACACCATCGTTTATGAACAAGATAGTCAAATGGCTTTGTCATGTTTTCATTATGACAGTTTATTCTCTCAGTGTTTTCCAATGCAAAAAAAAGGTCAGAACTCGGTGACACTACCTGAAAATGCCCAAGACAGCACTATACACTACTTGTACAGCCATTTGAAAACTACAGTAAAGTTACACATTGCTGTAGTTAGGGGAGTAAGTGAGTACAAGACACTGAATACCTATGTTTCACATTTTTACTGTATATGCTCTTTGCAATTTTACAGCATTGTGCAAAAGAAAAATACACTTCAGTCACTTATTTAGAACAAACAAAAAAATACCCTTTTGGTAGAGCTGTGCACAAATGTGAACAACAGACAGGACATATTGTAACTGAACATATATAGGTAAATAATTCTGGCACATCCAGACATTCCTGTCTGTCTGGCCACATATTTTCATCTACATCACAACGGATACTATCCCTTGCAATGCAGCGAGGAAAGTATCTATAATAAAGAAAAGGTATAAAATTTGCTTGACAGAATTTGATAACTAGTTCAAGAATTTTGTATGTAATGACTCAAGCAATGAAATGAAGACTATTAGTTTTATTGGGAACGACTATTCAGCATCCATAAGTATAGTTAATTTTGACTGACATGACATAAGCAAAGGACAATGTTATAAAACAGCAGAGAATTGTATGAAAGCAACTGATACATGTCCAAAGGCATTTGCAATTTGTTCAGAGGAAGGAGAAATTGCTACTATGATGTGCTCAAATGACTAAATGTTGCGGAACTAATAGTTATGAGAATTTTCATTCTGATCTGAGAAAAGCACCAAAGCAACTGAGAATAACTGTAATACAGATTTTGTTTGTGAAAGATTGATTCACTACAGTTAATCTAGACACATGAAAACAAAAATAAAAAAGCTTCTGAAAAAAAAGTGCATTTTGCAATGTCATTGTTTTGGCCAACAAAAAAACGAAAAGGTATTGCAGTTCAAGAAGCAATTCAGTTTGTCAATATAAACTCTGAAATAATTACAGTAAAATAAAATAAAAACAGTGTTGTAAGGAATGGGGCGGGTGGAATATGAATCTTTTGGATACGGCCTCCCGTTTGCGTCTGGCCACATCGCCTCATCGACATCACATGCAATGTCATCCTTTGAGAACCAACAGCGAAAATATTCCTGATATCCAGTATAAATGTCCTAATTATGGAGCTACTGTGTAGTTGGGCTGGACTCTCTGCCCAGGCTCCTATATTGTTAGGCCATGATCTATAACATGGTCCACTATAGTGTCCCTGTTGTATGTGTCTCCGTCTGTTGTCTCCTTTGTCATCGTCCTCCTGCCGCTCTATCTTGTCCTCTTCCCCTGACTCTTACTGTCTCACAAAGAAGCTAAGCTCACCTGAGGTCTATTTGTAATGCTAAGGCTCACACTGATTGGTATTATATTAGCTTTATTTTTTTTATTTTTCATGTGTGTGAGTCTGTGTGCTTTTCCAATTTTAGTTGTGTTTTGAATTTTAAATAGATGTGTTTTCCCAAGGATTGCAGGAGATTTCCTTTTTGAACAATGTGTCCTGTGTAAAAAACAGTGTGTAGTGTTTTGCAAGAAGCGTGTTGCAGAATTTCAAACACAGTGCAAAGCACTTATTGTGTTTATAGGGTTGGTGCTTGTGTTTAGGGCATGGTCACAAAAGTTAGAGGTTGTGATCCTTTGGGCCTAGCAACCACTATTAGTGTTTAAGCATTAGGCAAAAACTGTAATTGTATAACCTATATCACTTAATTTGGGCAAATTACATGTTTTTACCTAATATATAAAAATAGTTTTCCCCCCCTTCCCTGACCCTAATGGTACAGCCTTCGAAGCTCTCGTGTTTTTGCATCGGAGACAGAGCATGCTTCTGCCAGTGTCGGTGATATCAAGCTGCTTCTGAATGGCGGCCGCGGCGATTCATAATGGCAAGTAAAAGACAACAGGAATCTGGCGCAGAAAAGCGGAAGAAGAAAAAGCTGAGAGATAACACCCCTGCATCCCTTGTTGGTAAGTGTGTGAGAATTATAGGTCTAATTGTTTTGCTAACGTTCAGTGATATTGTAATGCTAGCACATGACAGTTAGACTACACAGTGGCAGAAGCTAATAGTTAAGACACTGTGTGTATATATATATATATTTAGGTATTCAAGGTTGTGTTTATGTTCCACTAAATGAATATAATATACTAGTTTAATATACTTTTCGTAGTGACTAGATAGCAATGGAATAATGAAGTGTTTTACAGATAAACAGGGTCAATGCTAAAATATGTTCAAGGAGCCACACGTAGCCAGGAGGAAGATTCAGATGATGAGCAACCTGAACAACCCCAGCAACCATTCACAAGCCGCCAGCATACTGAACAACTCCAGCAACCGTCCACCGTGTCTGAAGGCTCCAGTTCAGTACAAAGCTGTGAAGAACCATCCTCAAGTTCCGGTATACAGACACAACACACAACTGTACCCTCAGAAGGTACTGTATCCACACCCATCACTGAAAGCCTTCCAGCAGATGATGAAGAGACAAATGTGCCATCTCCAACAGACCCCACATTTTGGCCCGCACATATTTCAGACACTGACAGGGTAGAGATTGTTAGAAGAGGACCATTTAAAGTTCCAGCAGAATTTTCTTTTCCAAGGGTGGATGGAAGGGCATTTCACCCAAACCTCCAATTGAAATCCCTTTCTTACTCTCCAAAGAACACTGATGGTGCTCCTGTTGTTGCTGTTTTGTTTTTGTTTTATATATTACTTAATATACATGTTCATATTTATGTATATTTAATGTTAACTTATAATAAATAGCAACGGTTTGATTGCAAATTCTGAAGGTTTTGTGTGTGTGTGTGTTTGGGGGGGACACCCTGACCAGCCCAGCTTAGGGCACCCAAAAGCTTAGCAGCGGCCCTGCACGGGGGACTCAGCTGAGAAGCAGGTAGCAGTATATGGGCTATATTCCGCCACTGGCACGACAGAAGTAATTGAAATGAGCGACGCTGAAGGAGTAGAGTCATTTAAAATAGGCTATTGAACAAATGACCGACTTTAAAAAATAAAACGGTCCTGCGGGGGAGTGGGCATATAGCGCGACAACAAGATTATACAAATATGAGCGGCGCTGAAGGAGGAGAGTCATTCAAAGGAAATAAAAAGTTTAGCAGCAAAGTGTGGCGTACAGAACCTCTTACCTGCATTGTGGCGGCTGGGACGTCATCTTGCTTCTTCTGCGGCTGTAGCAGCACGTAGCCGGCAGGTAGGCTAGTTGTGTATCGGTAGCTTCTTCTGCAATTAAACTCCGACACCCATCCCTCAAACATCTCGCGCCTCCCCCACCCCTCGCACATCTTGCACGCTTTGAGTAAGTGTCTCGAGTAACTCTGCCCAACAGGCCTGCTATTATAGTAGTAAGATATATTAACGAATTTTCATTCAATAATTTCTGAAAAAAATGTAATATAAAAAAGTATTGTTTTAATGTCAGTAATCAACTTGATCATTTTCATGATTATATCTATAAGTTACCCTATTCAAGATGTAACGATTTTGTGTTTTTTCAATTTACACATATTTAGTTAGATATTGCCGAATTTGCATATTCATTCAAACATTTCTGAAAATATTGTAATACGAAAAAGTATTGTTTTAATGTCAGTAATCAACTTGCAAAGTTTCATGATGATATATAAGTTAAAAAAATTACCCTATTCACCTGCAGTGTCTCACCTTAAATTAACTTATTGTGCTAATTACGCAAATTGCTCAACATGCAATTTTTAGCAACCAAGCCTAATCTTATTTGCCAAGCCTATAGATGACATTTTTATCATATAATATATAATGACAAAAGACAAAAACTATATTTTAGTGAATATATATGGCTTTAATAACAGAGCCCCTGTGAACCTGAGCGCTGTGTTGTCTGGAGCTCCTGGTAGGATCTCCCAAGGCAAAGTGGTCTCAGGTGAGGGGCCCGACTAAGAAGACCTCATGGATAATGAAGTTAGAGGAAGAGTGACCCTGCCCGGGGGCCCCCGTCTGGAGCCAGGCCCAGAAAGGGGGCCCGCCTGCGAGCATCTGGTGGCCGGGTCTGCCACGGGGCCCGGCCGGGCACAGCCCAAAGAAGCTATGTGGCAACCGCCTCTACAACTGATGGGCCCACCACTCATCAGGGGAACCGTTGGGGTCGGGTGTGCTGGCTTATGGGTGGCAGTGAAGGGCGGGGACAACGACGGACCAGACCCGGGCGGCAGAGGCTGGCTTTGGGGACGTGGAACGTCACCTCGCTGTGGGGGAAGGAGCCGGAACTGTGCGGGAGGTGGAGCGCTACGAATTAGATCTGCTGGGGATAACCTCCACGCACAGTCTTGGCTTTGGAACCGTTCTCTATTCTTCTCTGGAGTTGCCCAAGGTGTGAGGCGCTGGGCCAATGTGGGGATATTCACGAACCCCCAGCTGGGCGCTACTACGTTGGAGTTTACCC
Source organism: Hyperoplus lanceolatus (assembly GCA_026929865.2). Taxonomy (NCBI): domain Eukaryota; kingdom Metazoa; phylum Chordata; class Actinopteri; order Uranoscopiformes; family Ammodytidae; genus Hyperoplus; species Hyperoplus lanceolatus. Next base: position 38,235,910 of record CM049398.1, on the reverse strand, counting down.
CGGTGGACGAGGGTCGCCTCCCTACGCCTCCGGGTTGTGGGGGGGAAGACTCTGACTGTTCGGAGACCCTGAATGGAGTCCTGCATGGGGCTCCAGTAGCGGACTCAATAGTTCTGCTGGGAGACTTCAACGCACACGTAGGCAATGATGGAAACACTTGGAGAGGCGTGATTGGGAGGAACGGCCTCCTCTGAACCTGAGCGGTCGTTTGTTGTTAGACTTCTGTGCTGGTCATGGTTTGTCTATAACGAACACCATGTTCAAACATAAGGATGCTCACCCTAAGCCGAAGGTCAATGATCGATTTCCTGATTGTATCATCTGATCTGAGGCCGCATGTTTTGGACACTTGTGTAAAGAGAGGGGCGGAGCTGTCAACTGATTACCATCTGGTTGTGAGTTGGGTCAAAGGGTGGGGGAAGACTCTGGACAGACCTGTTGGGCATTGAACCCAAGTGGTCGATGTTCAAAACTTCCATTGCTGAAGCCGCGGGGCAGCTGTGGTCTCAAGGTCTTAGGTGCCTCAAGGGGCGGTAACCCTTGAACGCCGTGGTGGACCTCGGTGGTCAGGGAAGCCGTCCGACTGAAGAAGGAGTGCTTCCGGGATGTTATCTTGGGGGACTCCAGAGGCAGTTGCAAGGCACCGACAGGCCCGAAGGGCTGCAGCCTCTGCCGTGTCAGAGGCAAAGCAGCGGGTGTGGGAGAAGTTTGGAGAAACCATGGAGAAGGACTTTCGGTCGGCACCAAAGTGTTTCTGGAAGACCGTATGGCACCTCAGGAGGGGGAAGCGGGGACCATCCCAGCTGTTTACAGTAAGAATGGGACGCTGTTGACCTCAACTGAGGAGGTAGTCGGCCGGTGGAAGGAGCACTTTGAGGAATACCTGAAACCGACTAATACGCCCTCTATGTTGGAGGCAGAGCTGGAGGCTGATGGGGGATCATCGTCAACACCCCTGGTGGAAGTCACTGAGGTAGTCAAACAACTCCAGAGTGGCAAAGCCCCGGAGCCCTGGTTGATCCATCCAGAAATGCTGAAAGCAATGGGTGTGGAGGGGCTGTCTTGGATGACACGCCTCTTCAACATTGCGTGGAAGTCGGCTACAGTGCCGAAGGAGTGGCAGACCGGGGTGGTGGTTCCTATTTTCAAAAAGGGGGACCATAGAGTGTGTGCTAAGTTCCGAAGGTATCACACTTCTCAGCCTCCCTGGCAAAGTCTACTCCATGGTGCTGGAAAGGAGGGTTCGGCCGATAGTTGAACCTCATATTGTAGAGGAACAATGCGGATTACGTCCGGGCCGTGGAACAACGGATCAGTTTTTCACTCTCGCAAGGATCCTAGAGGGAGCTTGGGAGTATGCTCATCCAGTCTACATGTGTTTTGTGGATCTGGAGAAGGCGTATGACCGGGTTCCCCGGGAGATACTGTGGGGGGTGCTGCGGGAGTATGGGGTGAGGGGGTCCCTTCTCAGGGCCATACAAGTAAGTCAGACTCCTTTTCGGTGGGGGTTGGACTCAGACAGGGCTGCGCTTTATCACCAATCCTGTTTGTGATATTCATGGACAGGATATCATATCGGTGGAGGAGCTCATCTCTGCTGTTTGCGGATGATGTGGTTCTGATGGCATCATTGGTCTGTGACCTTCAGCTCTCACTGGATCGGTTCGCAGCCGAGTGTGAAGCGGTTGGGATGAGGATCAGCACCTTTAAATCTGAGGCCATGCAGGAAACTGATGGATTGTCTAATACAGGTAGGGAATGAGCCCTTACCCCAAGTGAAGGAGTTAAAGTACCTCAGGGTCTTGATTGCGAGTGAGGGAACAATGGAGCGTGGGATTGTCTGGAGAATCGGAGCAGTAGGGGCAGTGTTGCACTCACTTTACCGCACTGTTGTGACGAAAAGAGAGCTGAGTCGGAAGGCAAAGCTTTTGATCTACCGGTCGATCTTCGTTCCTACCCACACCTATGGTCATGAAGGCTGGTTAATGACCGAAAGAACAAGATTGCGGGTACAAGCGGTCGAAATGGGCTTTCTCAGGAGGGTGGCTGGTGTCTCCCTTAGAGATAGGGTGAGAAGCTCAGTCATTCGTGAGGAACTCAGGGCAGAGCCGCTACTCCTTAGCATCGAAAGGAGCCAGTAGAGGTAGTTCGGGCATCTGGTAAGGATGCCCCCAGGGCGCCTCCCTAGGGAGGTGTTTCAGGAGCCTCCATCTGGAAGGAGGCCTCGGGGAAGACCCAGGACTAGGTGGAGAGATTATATCTCCACATTAGCCTGGGAACACCTCGGGATCCCCCAGTTACGATGCCACTATTACTTTCATGCACTCAGTAAATTAATATTAATTTGGGGCTTTCAATTTCAATTCAATTACTATTTATGGGTCATTTTGGGGCGTAACATGAAGCCCGCAAAGGCAGCTCCACATTTGGAGATGATTGTGAATTATAAAGGGAATCAGGGGTAGGATCTGTGCCCACTGTTTTATGAATCATAATATTTTTGTGAACAAACACTTCCCGTGTTTCTGACGTATGCCACCTTTCCAAGTGAACCCTATGCACAGTTTTATAAATGAGGCTCCTGGACATATTGCTGTATATGTTCCCCTTTTTCCACCACGTATGTGATCTCAGCTTTGTTTACCCAAGCTGTAAACAGTTGTTTCGGTCTAGTTACATTATCTAAGCTAGATCAAAGCGCGCTGCGCACGATCAACCTCTTGTCGGCAGGCCCGGTTCTAGACAGTTAGATTAGGGTGGGCCTGTATACATTTTAGGTGGGCACACTGGGCAGAGAGCCAGCAGACATTTTTTGCCCTTGTAAGATCTCTGTGTCTGATTTATGGCACATTTACTGTGAATTGTGTAGAACACAATATGCAAATAAACTTTGAGTGTTACTGTGTGGGAGATTTGATTCTTGCATGTTTTTTCCCAAATATTTATGAATAACATATAATATACATTATACATTATATACAACATATTGTATCTTCTTTTTAATTAACTGTAGGCAGCCTGAGCTGATTGAAGAGAAAGCTTTGGGATTGGGCAACCTGGATGGTGGTAGTCCAGAGCTATATACTATACACACTATATAGCAGAGGTGGGACCAAGTCATTGTTTAGCAAGTCATAAGTACGTCTCAAGTCTTTGCCCTCAAGTCCCGAGTCAAGTCTCGAGTCAAGACAGGCAAGTCCCAAGTCAATGCTGACAAGTCCCAAGTCCTGCAGTTTGAGCTTCGAGTCATTTCGAGTCCTTTTAACCAAAAAGTAATAATATATTTACCCACATCATGTACGCTTTTAAAATCTATCTTTATTTATTAAAACAAATGCAATTGAAATTGTGGGAAAAAAATTATACGGACATTGCACTTCCTAAATGCACTTGCAAATGCATTTACCAGTGATTTTTAACATTTAACTCATATTTTGCAATAATATTCTTCATTTTAAACCACTCCTTTACAGAATAAACACATTTATTAATTTGTTTTGTGTTGACCACCACGTAGTTTTTATACCCGAACAAATCTATCTTTGGTATAATTTTTTCCAACTGGCACGTTGTTTGACAGCACTTCATCTTCATTGGTTGTCCTGCAATTTCATTGGATGAATGCTGTCGGATCAAAATAACGTTGGTCTAATTTGATTGGATGTTGTGCCGACAGCACATACATGAACAGACACTCACACAAACGGCCCCAAAGTTTATAGGTTACAGTGTTGTTATTTCTTATAGTGTGTTAAGATGTGTTTAGTTCAGTGTGGATGACATTATAGCTGTCAGTTAGTGGCAGTGACGTCAGTCGGCCGGAGTTTCCTTTTCTTTTCTCTCTCGGTCAGATGTGTGAGCGACTGAGCGTGCATGTTGCCGCAGTAAGCAATCATTCCACAATTGAAACGTGTTTTTGAGTTTAAGTGAATCACCCGTGTGTGAGTAAGTAGGCCTACATGCAGTCCCGATCGCTGTTAGGCCTATAAGTTACAGTTTATGGATGTTATTAACGGCCGCGATTCGCCGGTCACAACAGCTGTTCTAACGTCTCCTCACGAGCGGAATGTAAGCTTTTGTTCTTTTCCCGCGATCTATATGCTGCTGTGCCTGTGAAAGAAGGAAAATAAAGAGTGGATAAAACATACTCCTCCTCTCCTAGTCTCATGCTTAGGCTATAGTCTGACGTTTTTGGCCTTAAGTCGTGTTCTGGCCAACACCTCTGAAGTGAAGCCAGTGATAAGTAGATCAGCGTGGTACCGGTAGGCCTACATCCACCAGTTTCCTCCGCTACACTAGGCTACATGATGAAAGATACCTAGCGGTAGGCCTATCCTTTTTATTATTTGTGTTTTGGGGAAAGTAGCAAGTCTTATCAAGTCAAACGGCTGAAGTCCAAGTCAAGTCACGAGTCACTGATGTTAAAGTCCAAGTCAAGTTGCAAGTCTCTTTACATTTTGTCAAGTCGAGTCTCAAGCATAAATAATATGGATGTTGCATCCGGGCTGACCTCAGTTATTCACACGACATCCAATAATCCTGGTTTGTGCGAGTCGCCATCTTGTGAGATTTTTACTCCGCCTCACTCCTCTTGCCGAAAAGGGGAATCGATGTCACGCCGGGGGGAGGGAGATACGCCCATCGAGCTGACGTATACCTCCGAGGCAAAGTGAGGGACAACGGGCGGAGAGCTGTCACTCAAGAGATCACGCCAATACATTTTAACCTCCAAAAGAATAAAAACTAGCGTGGGCCAAAAATATTCACCCCCCTCAGTGTTGTCATGGAGATATGACCTAAACATACAGACTAAAATGGTTTTGTGGCCCAGGCTGTAAATAGGTTTAATAAGACTTTGAAAACGGCCTGTCTAACAAGTGATTCAAAGAAAAACTGCTCGTCTTGGCGCCACCCCCAGTGGCACTTTCTGGTTACTATAGTTGTAGGTCACTTCCTTATTGGATGCCGGCAAAAATCGCTGAGGTTGGGGCTTGGTCTCAAGTCATCAAATTCATGACTCAAGTCTGACTCGAGTCCACGCCTCTGCTATCTAGATATATAGTCTTTCCACTATTGGCTCCGATGTCCAGCTGGGTGAAAATAGTAGCCAGCCGAGGTCACGTCCCTGCTAGGGAGGTCCGGGGGGGAGTTTTTTTTTTTTAACCTTTTTAAAGTGAGATGCATGAATCTGGTGCACTTTGAGAGGAAAATTAAGAGGCTAAATCTGAGGAATTTTGTGTGAACAAATAATTTGGAGACACTGGGTCGGATGAATTAGAAGCTATTGAAGAAAGACACATGGATTTTCCATTGAAATATAAATTTGGTGCTTGGTGCTCTTTTTCTTTTACGGGACATATTTTTCTGTAATATAATGAATTCATTTAAATGCAGTGAGAGGAACGAAGCAGAAGAACTCTGTTGTCCAGTTATCTTTTTTTCCACAGACGAGGCTGAAATAGGCTATAGACCAGACATGGGGGACTCGAGTCACATGACTTGACTCGAGTCAGACTCGAGTTGCAAATTTGAGGACTTGAGACTTGCTTGACTAACACTGATAAAAGACTCGACTTGACTTTGACTTGGTCTTCATGACTTCAGACTTGACTTAGACTTGAGACAGATGACTCGAAATGACTTGAATTTTTTAAAGTTAGATTACGTTAGAAATTATGTTGTATTTTGAAACATGATCGGCTGATTTTACAGTGCAATGCACGCAGCGCGCTGCACGGACAAACAGCGTCAGCAGGTCAACACAGGAGCAGCAGTAATGGAGGTGGCTAGACCTTTCTTTATATGTCCATGGGCTAGACCAAGAATAATTCACGTGAGCCTCCCACACGCTTATAACCCAATCACAGTAAATATGTAGCGCTTTCTTCCCTTGAATGAGAATGAGTACACTCCCATCAAAAAAGTGCTCAATGAGAAAATGATCCGCTTCCAAACTCCGCGACGAGGATTCGCGTGCACTTCGATTCAGGCACGGTCACGTACAGCAACGCCGAGGATGCCGCGGAGGATTTAAAGAGACGTGGATTCACTGTGGGTCCGCTATCGTTAAGAAGATCCAAAGACATGACCGTTGAGACCAACAACAAACTTCTACCGTGGAGTACAGCAGGGACTGGGCGAGCAGGGAACGCATATAATTATGTGCGAGAAGCTGAAGGTGTTTCAGAGGCCAGCCAGCCAGCCAGCCTGGTCCAACCAGACCACCGTACTTCATTTCATTTGTACAGATGGTCTGGAAGTGCTGTAATTGGCAAACGTTAACTCACTTGGAGGCGGGTGTCTGTCGAAGTTTAAAACTATTGGATCTGCCCAGTGCCACTCTGGATTAGCCAACCAATCGCATCACGTTTGGTCATCACGTGTGTCATGAGCCGGCTTTTGATGGTGCCTTCCAGTTGGACAGGGAACTCGGAAATTTCCGACTTCACTACATATTGTAGTCTATGAATCTACCGGTACCTGGCAACAGTAACTTGTTAGAGCCTAACGTTTAGTTATTTGGACGAGAAAGGTTTTAGGCGTCCATACTTTCGCGAGCAGATGCACTGGAACACAGACAGGTCGGAACTCGGAACTACCAAGTCGGAAATCTCCTTCTTCCGAGTATAAAGCAACGCAGCATTCAACTGAAACTGGAGCGTTCTCAGCCACTCGCTCTGTTCGCTGATTGGCCGATCGTAGATTCTCCGGAGAATCTGGGAAATGCGCTGTACACCCAGACTGACTACTGAAGGGAAAATGAAATTTGGCCGGAAGTAGGCGGGCGGGCGGAGCCAGGCTACCAGCCAGCCAGGATGCCATAATAATGGATGAGTAATTTTCTTTGCCCCTTCCTCATAGAGATATGTTAATATATCTCCACCTGTAAGTTAATGGTTCTTACGCAATCGATTCCTTCATTTAATGTTACAATAAGCTAAAGAAGCTATAAACATAAAGGCACAGTAAAGACTCGTGTGGAACCTGTGACCTCCCTTGAATATAAGTTATTACAGCAATGGTTCGATGCAGCTGACCTTCATAATAGGCCACCACTTTTTCCAGTGTTTTTATTTTCTCATAATTTATTTCCTAAGTAATGCTGAGGGGCCCCACTTAGTGGCATTCCCCCCTCAACCTAAAGAGGTTTCAAGAGAACCTCCGAACTGGAAGACCTGTTCTGCAAGTTTATCACATGTTCAGTGAATGTTATATCGTGTGATGTTTGCGTTGTGAGGGCTTTGACTGAATTCTTAAAGGTACAAGAAAACATGTTTATGGTGACTAATGTGAATGCAATATTATAATATACAGTCTTGGAATGTGAATGGCATAAACAATCCCATCAAAAGGAGCAAAATAGTTTCAAAGTTGAAACGAGAAAACATTTATATCGTTTTTCTGCAGGAATAGAACATGCTATAGAACATGAGAAATTTAAGAAAATTTGATTTAGAAATACCTTTTTCTCCTCACACAGGACAGGAAAGAAAAGGGGAGTAGCCATTCTTATTCAGAATTCTGTTTGTTTTGAATTGATCGCAGAACACAAAGAGGGTAGATTTGTTCTAGTCAAGGGAAAAATAGAGCAGGAAGAAGTTACTCTGTGTAAAGTATATGCAACCCTTGGTAGCAACATCTCTTTCTTCAGGGAGGTATTTAACCTCATTGCTGCATAAACATGTGGCACATGTCTATGTGCAGGGGACTTTAATTTACTTCTTAATCCTAAATTAGACACAACAAATCGAGTGAGAAGAAAGAATCTCTTAGAAAAACAAATAAATAAAATTCTGCAAGACCTTGGACTAATTGATATCTGGAGATATTTACACGATAGTGATTTTACCTTTTACTCTGCAAGGCATAATATATACTCTAGAATCGATTAGATCTTCATGTTTAGCAGAGATTTCCATAAGGTGAAAGATTGCACAATTGGACAGAGAGATATTTCTGATCACTCAGGTTTAACTTTGAAATTTACTTTAGATAGAAATCCTAAAACTACTTTATGGAGGCTGAATACTGGTTTATTAAATAGTAATTCATTTAAAACTGAAATGGCCAAGGAAGTAGAAACTTCTTTAGAACATAATGATAATGGAGAGGTCAGTCCTGCAATTCTATGGGATGCAGCAAAAGCATTTCTTAGAGGAAAAATCCTCGCTAAGTGTGCTAGGCTAAAAAAGATCAGAGATAAAAAGCTGTCAGACTTGCAGAAGCAATTAAAAAATCTTGAGCAACTTCATTCTTCTAACAACGGCCCCTCTTTACGTTAGCAAATGAGGCCTGTGAAGCAGGAAATTGAAACAGCGATATTAGGGACTTCCGGGTTGCAGAGCATGGAGTAGGCGCGTTCGCTCTCTAGCTCCCACTGACTATTTCGGACCTAACTCATTAAACCCTATTTTCATCAATTTTCTGTGGTCTCCTCTGGCTTTCTCTCTCATAGGTAGAATACATTCAATTAAAATGACATTACTCCCAAAGTTCCTATATCTATTCCAATGTCTCCCCATCTTTCTCCCCAAATCCTTTTTTCAGGCCCTTGACTCTTTATTGATAAATTATATTTGGAATGGTAAACACCCTCGGTTACGGAAAGCTTTTCTTCAAAGACCCAAACAAACAGGTGGAATGGCCCTCCCTAATTTCCAATACTATTACTGGGCTGCTAATATCCGTTCTTTAGTGTATTGGGTGCATTTCCACCTTGATGACTCAGCCCCAGTCTGGGTAACATTGGATTCCAGCGCTATCAACCCATTGTCTCTATCTGCCCTCTTAAGCGCCGCACTTCCACTCTCTTCGGCTATTCCCAACAGTAGTCCCGTGATTAAGCACTCCCTTCGAATTTGGACCCAATTTAGGAAGAACTTTGGAATGCAGAATTTTTTACTTTTCAGCCCAATTGCAGCTAATCATTTGTTTACTCCCTCGACGGTGGATGGTGCATTCAAGATCTGGCATAAAAAAGGCTTAAAATGCATCGGTGATTTATTTATTAATGATCTATTTGCCAGTTTTTCTCAATTGACAAAACATTTTGGTATCGCAAAGACTAATTTTTTCCGATTTCTGCAAATCAGGCATTTTACGCAGAAGTTAATTCCCTTATAAACCGCCAGCCAATCATGTCGATTTTTTTCTTTCTGTAAACCCCACATTAAAAGGCTCAATTTCTGTGTTTTTCAACCTTATTTCGAAGTTGCATAGCCCCTCATTAGCAGCTATAAGAACCCTGTGGGAGCAGGACAGTAGTAAATAATCGGCACATTTTATCTCACGCACGCGCATGCATGCGTACATGAGCGTACATGTGAGCAAGCAAGGTGCGTGCGTGAGGTAAAAATGTGCGTCTTAAAGAATGTTTTTTTTATCTGTTTTTATTACCTCCTTAACACCCCAATTCAAAGGATACCTTAGGATGTCACACATACATACTATCTTGTATAAGGGGGACTCTACCATATATGGTAGAGTCAATGAAATAAAACTTAGGGAGTGGTCTATGTCGACGTTATATAAATGCTTGGTCTGTATGGGTGGGTCCACTGTACAACGGAGGGCAACGGAGGAGCTGGACAGGCTGGCATATTTCTGTGAGTGATTATTATTCTAGACGGACATTATTTCTACCTGGATTTTTTTTTTGAAGTTCATAAAAAGAGCTATCTTTGCCATAATTCAGTAGACATTCTATGATTCCTCTATAGGGGTATGTATTTGACGACTGAGTAATCAGCCGGTCTCCAAGTGAAATGTCTACCTGTGAGAATAATGAACATCCAGGGTAGTTAACAAACCCCACTTCATCTGTTTGGCCCAGGTTTCCTCCATCTGCTTTGATGATCTTAACCCTTGTATATAGATATGTGTTATTCAGATCCAGATAGTCATCATTGCTTGCAGGTATTGAAAATTCCAATGGTGCAGAGTCCGAAATCGCTGCTAGCGGGGGTATCTCAATGTAGACACACTTCTCAATACTCGTTTGGGTGAGAGGTACCATAAATAGATCTAACTCCGATTTTATACATTCTTTGGACATACTATGAACTAAAGCCATGATTACTAAAATATATCCCTTGCTCCGTTTTGACGATGTTTTGTCGACCTACGTCTTCTTGGTTGTGTATTTTTACCCCCTCCTGGGGTCTTCTGCTTCTTCTTATTTAAGACTCTACCCTTCTTGTTTGTCTGGGAACACCCCCTTTTACCAGGTGGTCTTTTAATTGGTCGAGAGGTGACGGCCATCATTCCTGACCCCTCCTGTCTTTTGTTGGTATGTGTCATGACGTTAGTAACAACATCAGAAAAAATATTTTTAGCAGCTGTTTTAAGATGTGGGGCTGCTACCGAAAAACCCCTTTTGATCAGAGGAAACGCCATTCTAAACAGGCCTCGAAATATACCTCCAAGTCCGGCACCATATTGTGCACCGAGACCGCTGTATCCCGGTAAATCTCCGCCAGCCTGTGCGGTATAGTATGCTATGTACTTATCCGCGTTGTGTACATATGGCTGGTACATTGCAGAATCTCCTGTTAAAAGGATGATTTTGCAGGGCGAAAATGGAGTTTAACTATAGTTTTTCCGTACGTAAAAGGTATGTTTTGATTCTGGTCCGACTTTAGTGAGATCTCGATGTCATCGATGTGTGACCTAGAGAGCTGTATGTAATGTGGCTTGTCAAACGTTCTTGTGATGGTCTGGTTGTGTGATCCTGTAATATGTACGATTCTTAACAGAGGCACATAACTATCCCCCACGGTTTGGTAATCAATAATATCTGTATAGACAAAAATGTTATACGTTCCAGCGTATATATCTGCAGGGTATGGAGCTTGATAAACGATGCCCCCTTTCTGTTGTTCTGTCCCTGGAGTAATTCTGTCGCGGGGCATCCCTTTATTCAATGTTACGATCACCGGCGCACGTTTCTCTACGGCTTCAGGGTTTATGAATCCTACCAGGTATTTGTTGATTGGTTTTGTCTGCTCAGTGACTTCGATTTCTGGAGTTTCAAAAGACTGCCCTGCTTTATACCCCAGTATTTGAGCAAGTATTCCATAAAACGTTATCTTTATGAGTCTAGATGTTGAAATAGAGACCCTGTTTTTTAATTCGCTATACTGAAACGTTATATTTTCCAGTCCATTCTCAGTTAGACAATCGTTTATCTCTGTAACAATCTCCGAGATCTTTGAATAGAATCCTGTAGTTACTGTTAAACGAACCCTCTTCCTTGATTTTTTGTCATACACTTCAAATTCTCCATGTTTGGCTGGAAAGCTTGTCCATGTTCGAGGGTATTGTATTTCTAATAAACCGACTTCATAGACCCCTCTAAGGTTTAAGGGTTTGGATAATTTTGTTCTAAAATTGGCTGTAGTGTTGTTAGGAAAAAACTTTGTTGAAGAATTGCTGGGCAGTGTTACATAGAATCCTTCTCCCTCCATGTCTGCCGTCTAAGAAACACATAGGCTATGCTTGCCGCAATCCTTACGGTAGATGAATGACCTGTTTTTCAGAAATCCACGAGTTAAATTTGTCCGGCCATCCAATCCATTTGACTAAAACCATCTGTTGTCCTCGCATTCTCTTTTTAGCCAGGATCCGTTCTATTTTAAATGTCTTGTGTTTGTCCACTATGATTTTTTGTAATTCTGATTCATAAAAACTCCCACGTAATATATCTCTATCGTAGTCTCTTAATCTGTAAACAGGAGGCCTTCGAGGAATACATTCTTCTACAGTAAAATACTCATCGGTATAATTTTGCTCATAACCTTTTTTGAAGGGCCCTCTTAATTTTGAAATCCTCACTGTATCACCAACTTTATATTTAAAAGCGATCAGACCTCTGTCTTTAGAATGATACAGGTTATCAAAAACAATGCTTTCATTGTCTTTTGTTACCTCATCCGGCTTCATTTTAATACTCCGATGATAACTTGAGTTATAGGAGTCGACTAGGTCTTGTAAAATATCTACATAGCGTTTAGAATTATTGGCTGTTAAATAACGCCACATCTTAGTTTTGAGAGTCCTATTGAATCGCTCCACAACACTAGCTTTTGTCTCGTTGGCTGTCGTAAAGTGTGTTATGTTGTTATTTTCCATTAGTGAACTAAACTCCTTATTTAGAAATTCTTTTCCGTCGTCTGTCTGAAGTTTGTGCGGTATCCTACCTTCATCTAATATGTTTTTAAATGCTGCCGTAACAGTCTTACCACTTTTATTTTCTAAAACTCTAACCCACGCATATTTAGAAAATAAGTCTAGACATGTCAGGAGGTATCTCGCCCCATCGTTATCCGTAGAGTATGCTGACATATCAACAAGGTCTGCTTGGAATTGCCAGTCTATTTCATTTACTAAAACCTTATTTCTTTCAAAATGCACGGGAGCCGTTTTGTGTAGAGTGTATGCATCTTGTTTTAAGAGCCATCTTTCTACATCTGAGTCTTTAAATCGAGTACCTGTGCTCTCAAATATAGCCTTTTTAAGCTTATGTTTACCTCCATAAGATCCTGTATTTTCTGGAGCATAGTATATCTTTTCCATAACCTCCTCCATGGTCTGTTTGTATAGAAATGAGGGATCTTTATTTCAGGGTTTAAGGCTTTATTTCCGTTTACAATTTCTAACATGACATCCATTTTATTTTATGCCTTTTTATTTATTTTTCATTCTATAAACAAAGCAAAAGATCCATACACACTTTTGGATATTTACTGTACAAATCATCAACTACACAATACATCACCTTATCGACATCTACACGCTTATGACTTTTTAACATCACCACACATAGGTCTACACTAAACGTACAAAAACTACATACATGGTACTTGTTGAAATCATTATCATTCGATGTAAAACATTTTAAAACATTGTTAAGGGTTTCGTTAACATCGATGCATTTAACGGCACAACCATGTACCATATGAGTCCAATCCTCAGATATCCGCCTAACACAATCTGTATGGTATTTAAAACTAAGATCATATAGATGTCTAACATCTTGACGTAGTTCACTTGCAACTGCATTACACAGCAATCTTCTCATACTATACATTACATATTCTTTTTTGGCATAGTTCATCACACTATATACAACACCCATGATTAAAAAAAATATATATATATATATATATATATATATATTTATTTTATTTTTTATTTTGTTTATCCACACCAGATGATCATAGATTCTTTTAAAACTGTATTAAACCTATTATCATCCCTAACTATATGTTTTAGTTTTGCTCCGAGCCAAGGCGTCACTAACCATTTCTGGAAAGCCTCTTCTGAAACCGATGATAAAATGCAATCAGAATCCTGTATGACTCCCAGACGATCAAATACATGCGTTTGCGCATTTTCATAATTCTCGTTAAAAATGTCTTGCCTAATTTCGTCCCGATGTCCTTCAATAAAATTTAGGGGAATAAAATCAATACATGAGTGACCATAGCTATGGTATGGTATGGCATACTTGTCAGAATAAGCACAATATATACATGTCTTTTCAAGCCGATGCTGGAGTATTTTGTGTAGAAAACGTCCTATCATTACCTCAGTAATATCTTGAGCAGACGGTGGAGGGTATCCATCACATTCAAATTCCGTCCTTCCATCGTGAATGTTCTTGTTAGCCACGTATGCCTTTACAGCCGCTGGTGGTTTCTCTTGTTGTGCAAGAAACGTCAAATTTCTTTTCCCCAAGTCCTCGCCGAAAATATCAATCCATGATATGTTGTTACCGTTATCCTGAGAGTTCTTAAAAGGATTGGCCCCGACCGTATCCGGGTACTGTTGAGTTTTCACCCCTGTGTAAATGGGTGAGGAATGTTAGAACAGACTAAAACCACGTACCGCTTGTCACACCCCAGGGGGTAAATTTATCGTTTGATGAATGATTGTCATTATCATCATCAGGGGCAAATAGTTTGATCTTTAGCTTTTCATAGGGTTTGTATACCCTATACCATCTGAATAAAGTATCGATGTGGGAGAAAACGTCTAGAGCTCTCTCCCAGTCAAACCATCTGACAATAAAAACAGGGGTAAACCACGCCATCCATTCTTGAGTTGTGAGGGGATAGAGTTTATCCTCATCTGGAGTACCCTTTCGGGCGTCACAAATTACAGTGTTATTTAGACACTGTCTGAAGAATATATAGTCATCAGGGCCCTGGGTATCAGATGATGATATTTCTGTCTCAACGCGATAGGTTTCACCAGGACTCGATCCATTCCACTGCTCAGCGTAAAGTCCTGTTGCTCTATGGAGCTCTTTACAGATTTTGGTTCTGAAAAAAGACCAGTCTCTAGCGGAAAAACGTATATGCGGCGTGGTACTCGGTAAAAACAGTTCATTGACTTCCCTGGTATATAGGTGAACCATTCCTTGGTCAAAGAAATATCCATATACCCTGAATTCTTCCACATGCCATTCGTACAATGGTTCCCATGCATTTTGGTCAAGGAAATCAGTCAGAGTTTTAGGGTAGCTCTTTTTAGTTCTAGGAGCTAAAAGCATCTCAGCTTCATCAATGTTTATACGCCGTTTAGGAGTTACAAAAGCAGAATCTATACCTGTATCTTCCATGATGAGGATTGTCGCACAGATGCAGAAAGAATAGGTCCGTAGAATAATAATCACTCACAGAAATATGCCAGTCGATGCAGCTCCTCCGTTGCGTAGTACAGTGGACCCACATACAGACCAAGCATTTATATAACGTCGACATAGACCACTCCCTAAGTTTTATTTCATTGACTCTACCATATATGGTAGAGTCCCCCTTATACAAGATAGTATGTATGTGTGACATCCTAAGGTATCCTTTGAATTGGGGTGTTAAGGAGGTAATAAAAACAGATAAAAAAAACATTCTTTAAGACGCACATTTTTACCTCACGCACGCACGCACCTTGAAGGAAAAGGCTAGGCGCCGGGCCAGGGTTGGCTGGCGCAGGCCGCCCCAGTCGGAGGTGTGTCGACAGACCCTCCGTTTCCCAGTGATCCCAGGCCAGGCGTTCCGCCAGCTGCTCTTCAGGCCAGGTGCGAAGTGTTCAGGTTGACCAGGCTAGACAGTAGTTACATGCTGCGACGTGTACTTCTGCCTGATTCCAGGCCGGAACCTCTGTGGTACCCCGTGCCAATAGCTTCGCGACCACGTTCAGGTGGACACTGAGGGGCCAGTGCTTCTCAGCACATTCTGTACAGCGCCGTAACACTGCGCTGCTGTTGCATTTCAGGCGCTGTGAGGTCGGCGTCCAGCCTCCGCCTCCCCCAGAGTCCTTGGGGTGCTACTCGATGCTCATGTGGTAGGTTCTACTCAACCGAAGTTCAGGTACCAGGAGGTGGGGCGGGGTCGCCCTGCTCTGGACTACATCGGCGGAATCATGCCTCACGCATCTTTTCCCATGCTGCGTGTGCAGGGTCCCAGTCTATCGCTCAGGCGGACTGGGTTGTGTCATAGCCCTGAAAGATGCTACTTTCAAGTCCCTACTGCCCAATGTCACAGGTGGTCCTCCCTTGCATTTCTGGGCAGGTGTACCGGTTCAGGGTTCCTCCGTTTGGGCCGTCCCTTGGCTCTGCGGATATTAGGACAGGTGTGTGGCAGCATCCCTGCCACCATTACAGCTCAGCTGGTGCTCAGTCGCGGCCATGAGCCCGTCTTTCTCCATAGCGCGTAGCTACCGTTCAGCAGCTACTACAGCACTCCATGCTGGAGTACAGCCTCTTCCTTCGACTGATAAGTATGCTGACCTCAGCATAATCTAATTATCATTATCCAAGCTGCCCAAGTTCCAGGTGTCCGGAACACAGCGATAGAAAAGGGCCACCCCCGGGGAGTGGAGACTCCATCCGGAGGTGGTGGGCATGATTTGGACAGTATGGCAGGGCAGTGTGGTCTCTTGCTTCCGAAGAGATGACCCACTGTCCCCTAGTCAGAAGAAGAAGAAGATAAAGTATGGTGGAGAGTAATAATTACAGGCCCTCAATTCTTTCGGGCCCGTACTTAATAAGTATGGTGGAGAGTAATAATTACGGGTCCTCTGTTTGAGAGTAATAGTTACGTACTTAATAATAATAAAAAGTATATGTGTAATCGGATTCGGCACAGAGTTACACAGGCGCACATGTGGCCGACTTTTTGAAGAGGGTAGCAGATGAATGCATCTGAATGACAAGGAATTAGTTTCAGTCACAGACGATAGCTTCAAATGCGTCATTGCTGCAGCAGCTTCCCCTGCCACCCTGTAGCTGGTACTTTCTGCGCCTCTGCGCATGTGCACCAAGACATGTGCGAGTTGTTTACAAACAGTGTCGACAAAATGGATGATAGCAGCAGAACTATCCGACCTGCACCGGCTTCTTTAAAAGCTACCGTATGGCAACACTTTGGAAACAATAGGGTTCCCTGCCCAGCAGGGCTTGGGAACCACGTTGCTCTGCAAAACGCGGTCCCAGGCCCTACTCGGGCTTGGCCCCCTAATAATAATCCCAGCAAAAACAATAGGGTTCCCTGCCCAGCAGGGCTTGGGAACCGCGTTGCTCTGCAAAACGCGGTCCCAGGCCCTACTCGGGCTTGGCCCCCTAATAAAAGGCCCAACAAAAACAATAGGGTTCCCTGCCCAGCAGGGCTTGGGAACCGCGTTGCTCTGCAAAACGCGGTCCCAGGCCCTACTCGGGCTTGGCCCCCTATTAATAATAATATTAAAAGTCCCAACAAAAACAATAGGGTTCCCTGCCCAGCAGGGCTTGGGAACCGCGTTGCTCTGCAAAACGCGGTCCCAGGCCCTACTCGGGCTTGGCCCCCTAATAATAATAAAAATCCCAGCAATTACAATAGGGTTCCCTGCCCAGCAGGGCTTGGGAACCGCGTTGCTCTGCAAAACGCGGTCCCATGCCCTACTCGGGCTTGGCCCCCTAATAATCCCAGCAATTACAATAGGGTTCCCTGCCCAGCAGGGCTTGGGAACCGCGTTGCTCTGCAAAACGCGGTCCCAGGCCATACTCGGGCTTGGCCCCCTAATAATAATCCCAGCAATTACAATAGGGTTCCCTGCCCAGCAGGGTTTGGGAACCGTGTTGCTCTGCAAAACGCGGTCCCAGGCCCTACTCGGGCTTGGCCCCCTAATAATCCCAGCAATTACAATAGGGTTCCCTGCCCAGCAGGGCTTGGGAACCGCGTTGCTCTGCAAAACGCGGTCCCAGGCCCTACTCGGGCTTGGCCCCCTAATAATCCCAGCAAAAACAATAGGTTTCCCTGCCCAGCAGGTCTTGGGAACCGCGTTGCTCTGCAAAACGCGGTCCCAGGCCCTACTCGGGCTTGGCCCTCTAAAAATATAGGTCTAACAGTAATAGCCTACTCAACTTGGATCCACACATTCACTATCTGAGTTACAGTGATGGCAAATGTAGGGTCTGCTCACTAACTAAGCCGAGATTGTGTGCCCACTGGTTGCACATACAACACTTCTCCCTTACCTCCCCTGAACGGGTGCTGGAGAACGTTTCCATACAAACCAAACACAAACTATCCTCTTCATCTGATGAAGATTCCTCCACCTGTCTCTTTCTCTTCTGTTTCTTCTTCCCCAGCTGGGTTGGAGTGCACAGGGGTGCAGTAGCCTTGGCAACTTGTCTAGTTTGGGATTCACTGGGTCGTTTTGATTATGTTGCCCTTTTTCTTTTGCATGCTCTCTTTTTCATGCTCTATTTTCTCCATCTCTGGGGTGTCAGTGAGGATACAGCTTGACATTTTCTTTTGTTATTGGGTTCCTTTCCTGGCTGCACCCTTTGGATAACATGTGACAACCAACCCCCCAACAAATGTGACGACCAACCTCAACTGGAATTTCTTGCTAGCATCAAGGCCAACAACCATCTGACAACTAATTAGCTTGCTAAAAACTATCTAAACTATAGCTTACCCTTCAATCTTTTTTAGGGTAACACGTGTTAGGTTATAAACCCATTGTGTAAAAGCCTAGAAGAAAAATTCTGAGGAGCTAAATATTTTCAATTTGACATGAAAAACACTAACAGTCTTCTCACCTGAAATTCAGCAGTCTAACTCCAAGGAAGACTGTAGGTGACCTCTGATCCCAGTTGTGGATATTTACATACCAAAATTTAACAGACAGCACCTTCTGGTTCCGAGATGTAACGATTGTGACAACCTACCCATGTGACATATTACCCCGTTCTCCCCTACACCCCTTCCTTTTTCCTTACAGTGGAACCAATAGATATCCACAAGAAAAAGCTCTTCCTGTGGTTCAGCCACCTTCCCCAGGAGGAGAAACAGTTTGGTGGTTACTTCAGTCCAGAGACTATGCATGTGGACCCACTGATCCTAGAAAGAAGGGCTGAGGAGAGTGCAGGTCTGCCCAGCTCCCCTCTACAAACCCAGACCCCCTCCAGCCCACCTGTGACTGTGGAACAGTTGTTTGCGCACACTGATGCCTGGAATGCCGGCCGTGGGCTAAATGTGCTGCTGTACGGCGCTGTTGGAACAGGCAAAAGTACAGTAGTCCGTAAGCTGGTGCTCGATTGGTGTGCTGGGACCGCCCTGACCAACTTCAAGCTGCTGGTTCCTTTCTCTTGTGAAGACCTTGGCCAACTGTCAAAGTAAGATATCTTTCTTACTCGGAGGCATTTCTCACACTTATCTTATGGCAAATACATCCAATATCTTTTATATGGAATCATGTTATGTTATTCTATGTACCCCAGTATCACATTTTCATGTACCATTAAAGCAGCTCCGAGTAACATTTAAATATATTTTAAACAGCCTCATGTTTCCTCTGATAATCATAAATTACCTTTAACAGCAAACGAGACCATCAGTGCAAAGAAAGATGTTTTTATATAGTTTTTATTACTGCTTTTGGTCTGGTCGCACATCCAGTCCGATTTTCGGTTCGCTCCTGCAGGCTCTATGGTCACATATTCGTATTGGTCGCAGATTTCAGTGTGGCGCAGCAACACGATTTGAGAAGCCTATCCCTCCACGTGAGGGAAGGGGAGTGGGAGCCATGTTTGAGACAGTTATTTGTCGTCATAATGACTGATAACGGGGCTGAACAGGCCCCCAGGACTGTGCCTTCTCCGAGCAGCCAGTATGGACACGTGGCCAAGCCATTGGCACTGTTTCCCGCACGTTCACACAGCAGCAGCGCGCCGCCGCTGCTGTATTTTCTCCGCCGCTGCTATAAAATCCTTCTGCTCCTCATTTTGTATTTTTTTTTTTTTTTTGGTACGTAGCTCCTTTTAGAAAATGGGCAGCGCGTAACGTAATTTGCGAGCCAACATCAAAGAAGAAAAATAACCTAACAGCGAGTGTGGCAGTTGTTGGCAGTAGTACACGGTTGTAAAGGCACATTGATTCTAGCAGCGAGTGAAGCGGAAGAGCGAAGAAAGAAAGAGAGAGAGAGAGTAAGTTGCCAGTGTTATAAACCCTCTGAGCCCAATCGTCATTTTATTTTATTTTATCTCTAAACCGCAACCTCTGTTCCGTTTTTCCTCTAGTAGACTACATTGTGTGTGTGTGTGTGTGTGTGTGTGTGTGTGTGTGTGTTGTCACTCTTTTTGGATCACTCATAGCCTTTACAGGAGCTTATATCCAGTCAGGAGCTTGTAGCCTAGGTATTTTCAGGAACTTTGAAAAATTAATCCATACTTTTAGATCCGATGTTGTTCTTTATTGCCATATACAATCCGTTTATCGCATATTTTAGTTAGGGATTTATGCTAATCGCCTGTAAACATGTGGTCATTAGCATAAATGCAGGGAAAAAGCCTATGGACTTTTTAAAAGAGTATGAATAGTTTCTATTATGTATAACTTATATTTATTTTAGAATTTTCTCATCACTTTGACTCCCAAGACTAAGAAGAAGTGTTTTAAGCAATAACAAGCTTAATCAATGTGCCTTTTTGTGTTATATCAATAAATAATTGAGATATTTTTTGCTTTTTTTTTACTGTCTAATTGATAATTTCCTACATTCAAACAACATCACTGCAGCACACATATTCTGATAGTCCCGGTTGTGACCCAAAACGTTTATGCAGTGGCGGGGCTTAGCAGCTAATTGCCCGTAACTCATTAACCAAGGTCAACACCATCAACAACCTCCTGCGCAAACTGGTCAACTCCAAGTGGGGCGCTGATCCGCCAACCATCAACTGCAACTGCTGATGATATAGGTAGGCTACTGACGCAAATCACACAACACGTTGATTGTGTTTATTTATCTATATTTGTTAATAGTTCATTCAGCTCATTCAGGTCGCGTTGCCGTGAGCTCATGGAGTGAGACGCGGGTCTCTATCTCACTGCTTGTCTCTCTTTCCGTTGCTTTCTTTCTCTCCACTCTGCACTCCCTTTCTGACAGCTAGATAAAAACTATTGCCGATCCTCCCATTAATCGCAGATAGTAGCATATGTATCCTTCGCCAATCGGTACAACCCTAATACCCGCGGTTTATTAACCTGAACGCCTGCAACAATACTGTATGAAGAAAAAATTACTTTGCGCAAATTACCTCAGGTCCCGTGAGCATGGATGTAAATCTACAGTTGGCTAGGCCAACATACACATACGATTTTGAAATTGCAAAAACCTCCCTTGACCTGTGGAATCGATTTTTAAATAGTTTATGCCATAAGTTCGGAAAAAGAAAGTTAATGGACTAAGTTTGTTATGTATTGAATAAAGAATTAAAATATGAAGAACATTCGGATTATTCTTACCCCAAAAAATATCCCATTTTTAATTTAGCCTAATTAAAATATTGTAGCCTATGCTGCACCTAACACATATTTTCTAAATTGATTAAACTGTTCTTGTTACTCGATTAATCAGAAAATGTAAACCAATTGATACAGTTCTATAATTGGTTGAAAAGGTGGTAATGATGGGTTTTCAGGTTGCCTTTACAGGGATCTCTTATATTTATTTGGTGGTAAATGCAGGGGGAAATTGTCTTCATTCAGACTGCTGAACATTTTTTATTTTCTGTAATTAGCAGTTGTCATATTTGATGCAGCCCTTTACGGAGTATACTGTAGTGTAGTGTAGTTTGTCGATTTCTGTTACTGCGGTATTGGTATTATTTTTTCATTTTAGAGGTCTTAAAAAGGTGTTAAATGTCTTTAAATTTGAACTTTAAAAATGTGTAGATACCATGCGTGGAAGACTCTCAATAGGCTACGAGTGGAGCAGGGGAGGTGCAAATCACTTTTGAAAGCATGGGGCTACCAGCCAGAAGACACATGCAGCTGTTGAGCAGTACAATGTCCCACCTACTGGAGTGTGACGACGCCCCCCAGTACATCCCCCAGGACCTGGCTGAACCGACCCCATCAGCTGTGACCTGCGCCAGATACTGGCAGAACGACATCTGAGATTGCAACGGACTCGAAGAAGGGAAGACTCATTAACCATAGGCAGGGCTGTACAGTGCGACAGTTTTGATCGCATTTGCTATTAAAATTGATCACGTGCGATGATGACATCTACTCATCGATTTTCCGATTAAAAATTAATAATAATAATAATAATAATAATAATAATAATAATAATAATAATAATAATAACTAGAAAATCCCGCGGAGATTTTGAAAGTACGGGCCGCCCGTGTAAATCGGGGAAGCAAAAAAATCACGGCAGACCCCTATGGTCCGAGAGGCTTTATCGTAGAGCACCATGAGCTGTACATGTCTGACAAATAATAAGTCAATCAGAGTCAGGGGGAAAGGGGCGTGGCCTGGCAAACATTGCATTTTTGAATGATGGTTTTCGCATTTGTGGCGCCCCCTGTGGGTTAACCTCGACAAGCCTAGAGGGCCACGCTACCACATGTCTTCTGCACATATCCTGCAAGTTTCATGATGATAGGACCTATGGTCAATGAGTTATGGCCAATTTGTAATTAAGCCCCGCCCCTGCGTAAACGTTTTAGTCAATGGCGGCCATGGTTTCCAAGCTATCCTACTAATATTTTTAGGAGACGTGCGTCATAGTCCCCCGTGGCTTCGTGAGACATTTGGTGTTGATAGAGTAAAACTTTAAAAAGTTGTGGATAAAACCCTGTTTTTCAGTTTATGCTAATTAGCCGAAAGTATTTCCAGGTTGACTCTTATGGTCCAAGAGGCTTTTTTGTAGAGCACCCTACAATACACCTGTGGGAGAAATTTCAAGTCAATCGGACTTACGGTGTGTGGGGCGTGGTCTTTCTTCAGTCGGGGCTTAATAACAGCGCCCCCTAGCGGAAATTCAAAAAACTGTCCGAGAGGCTGTATTGTAGAGCACCATGAGCTGTACAAGTGTAATACAGGTCAATCAGAGTCAGGGGGCATTTGTGGCGCCCCCTATGGGTTAATCTCAATAAGCTTTGAGGGACACGCTACCACATAACTGCAAGTTTGATGATGATAGGACCTATGGTTAAGGAGTTATGGCCAATTTGTTAAGAAGCCCCGCCCCTGCGTAAACATTTTGGGCAATGGCGGCGAAAAAAAAAATAATGGCTGACCCCTATGGTCCGACAGGCTCCTCCCCTTTACCTTTATAGCCTAACGGTGTAAAAGGGAGGAGCCTAACGGTGTAAAAGGGAGGAGCCTAATGTTATAAAGGGGAGGAGACTAGTTATGTAAAGGGGAGGAGCCTAATTATGTAAAGGGGAGGAGCCTAATGCGGTAAAGGGGAGGAGTCTAATGCGGTAAGGGGAGGAGCCTAACATGGTAAAGGGGAGGAGCTTAATGTGGTGAAGGGGAGGAGCCTTGTGTGGTAAAGGGGAGGAGCCTAATGTGGTAAAGGGGAGGAGCCTAATGTGTTAAAGGGGGAGGAGCCTAATTGTCTAAAAGGGAGGAGCCTAACGTGGCAAAGGGGAGGAGCCTCATGCTGTAAAGGGGAGGAGCCTAACACTGTAAAGGGGAGGGGCCTAATTGTGTAAAAGGGAGGAGCCTAATGTTATAAAGGGGAGGAGCCTAACACGATAAAGGGGAGGAGCCTAATGTGGTAAAGGGGAGGAGTCTAATTGTGTAAAAGGGATGAGCCTAACGTGGTAAAGGGGAGGAGCCTAATGTGGTAAAGGGGAGGAGCCTAACACTGTAAAGGGGAGGAGCCTCATGCTATAAAGGGGAGGGGCCTAATTGTGTAAAAGGGAGGAGCCTAATGTGGTAAAGGGGAGGAGCCTAATTGTGTAGAAGGGAGGAGCCTAACACGATAAAGGGGAGGAGCCTAATTGTGTAAAAGGGAGGAGCCTAACGTGGTAAAGGGGAGGAGCCTCATGTTATAAAGGGGAGGAGTCTAACGTGATAAAGGGGAGGGGCCTAACACTGTGAAGGGGAGGGGCCTAATGTGGTAAAGGGGAGGAGCCTAACACTGTAAAGGGGAGGAGCCTAACACTGTAAAGGGGAGGAGCCTAATTGTGTAAAAGGGAGGAGCCTAACACCGTAAAGGGGGGAGCCTAACACTGCAAAGGGGAGGAGTCTAATTGTGTAAAAGGGAGGAGCCTAACGTGGTAAAGGGGAGGAGCCTAACGTGGTAAAGGGGAGGAGCCTAATGTGGTAAAGGGGAGGAGCCACATGCTATAAAGGGGAGGGGCCTAATTGTGTAAAAGGGAGGAGCCTAATGTGGTAAAGGGGAGGAGCCTAATTGTGTAGAAGGGAGGAGCCTAACACGATAAAGGGGAGGAGCCTAATTGTGTAAAAGGGAGGAGCCTAACGTGGTAAAGGGGAGGAGCCTCATGTTATAAAGGGGAGGAGTCTAACGTGATAAAGGGGAGGAGCCTAACACTTTGAAGGGGAGGGGCCTAATGTGGTAAAGGGGAGGAGCCTAACACTGTAAAGGGGAGGAGCCTAACACTGTAAAGGGGAGGAGCCTAATTGTAAAAGGGAGGAGCCTAACACCGTAAAGGGGAGGAGCCTAACACTGCAAAGGGGAGGAGCCTAATGTGGTAAAGGGGGGGCCTAATTGTGTAAAAGGGAGGAGCCTAATGCGATAAGGGGAGGAGCCTAACGTGGTAAAGGGGAGGAGCCTCATGCTATAAAGGGGAGGGGCCTAATTGTGTAAAGGGGAGGAGCCTAATGTGGTAAAGGGGAGGAGCCTAACGTGGTAAAGGGGAGGAGCTTAACGCGATAAAGGGGAGAAGCCTAACGCGATAAAGGGGAGGAGCCTAATTGTGTAAAAGGGAGGAGCCTAATGTGGTAAAGGGGAGGAGCTTAACGCGATAAAGGGGAGAAGCCTAATGCGATAAAGAGGAGGAGCATAATGCGATAAAGGGGAGGAGCCTAATGCGATAAAGGGGAGGAGCCTAATGTGGTAAGGGGACGAGTCTAACGTTATAAAGGGGAGGAGCCTAATGTGGTAAGGGGAGGGGCCTAATGTTGTAAAGGGGAGGAGCCTAACATGGTAAAGGGGAGGAGCGTAATGCTGTAAAGGGGAGGAGCCTAAAGTGGTAAAGGGGGGAGTCTAACGTGGTAAAGGGGAGGAGCTTAATGTAATAAAGAGGATATATTGTAGAGCACCATGAGCTGTACAAGTGTAAGAAATTTCAAGTCAATCAGAGTCAGGGGGCATTTGTGGTGCCCCCTATGGGTTAATCTCGATAAGCTTCCAGGGACATGCTACCACAAGACTTCTGCTCATACCCAGCAAGTTTGCTGATGATAGGACCTATGGTTAAGGAGTTATGGCCAATTTGTGGATAGGCCCTCGCGATAAGCTTCGAGGGACATGCCACCACATGACTTCTGCACATACCCAGCAAGTTTGATGATGATAGGACCTATGGTTAAGGAGTTATGGCCAACGTGTTATTAAGCCCCGCCCCTGCGTAAACGTTTTGGTCAATGGCGGCCATGTTTTTCAAGTTGTCCTACTAATCTTTTACGGGTATGTTTATTGTAGTCCCCCGGGGCTTCACGAGAAATTTGGTGTTGATACAGTCAAATTTCAGAAAGTTGTGGATAACACGCTGTTTTTCAGTTTATGCTAATTAGCGGGAAATATTCCCAGAAGAATTTTTATGGTCCCAGAGGCTTTTTTGTAGAGCACCCTAACATACACCTGTGTGAGAAATTTCAAATCAATCGGAGTTACGGTGTGCGGGGCGTGGCCTCTCAAAGTTCTTTCAGTCGGGACATTATAACAGCGCCCCCTAGCGGAAATTCAAAAAACGGTATAATAGCACACCCCGTGGGGTTGGGGTGCACGTTGTGTGAAATTTTTGCATGTCTGCAACGGTGTGGGAGGAGAAGCAGCTAGAAAATGAGAGGCAGAATAAAAAGAAGAAGAAGAAGAAGTCAGAAGAAGAAGAAGATAAAGTATGGTGGAGAGTAATAATTACAGGCCCTCAATTCTTTCGGGCCCGTACTTAATAAGTATGGTGGAGAGTAATAATTACGGGTCCTCTGTTTGAGAGTAATAGTTACGTACTTAATAATAATAAAAAGTATATGTGTAATCGGATTCGGCACAGAGTTACACAGGCGCACATGTGGCCGACTTTTTGAAGAGGGTAGCAGATGAATGCATCTGAATGACAAGGAATTAGTTTCAGTCACAGACGATAGCTTCAAATGCGTCATTGCTGCAGCAGCTTCCCCTGCCACCCTGTAGCTGGTACTTTCTGCGCCTCTGCGCATGTGCACCAAGACATGTGCGAGTTGTTTACAAACAGTGTCGACAAAATGGATGATAGCAGCAGAACTATCCGACCTGCACCGGCTTCTTTAAAAGCTACCGTATGGCAACACTTTGGATTCTATGAGGTCGATGGGAAGCTCGACAAAACATACGCTGTGTGTAAGTTGTGTAAAAGCCAAGTGAAATTTTTTGGAAATACCACCAATATGCGAAGCCACATTGCCCGCTACCTTTCGGAGCTTGGAGAAAAACGAACCGTTGTTCCTGCTGCCAGTCAGAGGACAATCGAACAGGCAGTGGCACAGCTACCACCGAACTCGGACAGGGCCAAACGCATAACTAAATCCATAGCGAAATGTATCGCTATGGATTTAAGACCGTACTCCGTGGTAGAAAATAAAGGGTTTCGGGAGATGGCGCATACTATGGAGCCAAAGTATAAGCTACTTTGTCGGCATTACTTTACAGACACCGCAATCCCGACTCTGTAAGCCGAAACAAAAACAAAAGTGTTGGATACTTTGCTGGAAGCTTCAAGGGTGGCCATCACATGCGACGCATGGACGTCATTGGCCACGGTGTCCTATGTAACCGTAACGGCGCACTTCATCAACGATGATTGGCAGCTCGTGTCAGTTGTGCTCCAAACAAGAGCAATGTACGAGAGTCACACGGGCGCACATGTGGCCGACTTTTTGAGGAGAGTGGCAGAAGAGTGGCAGCTGAAGGACAAGGACTTAGTTTTAGTCACAGAGAATGCCTCTAATATGGTCGTTGCTGCCCATCTTGGAGGATTTCTGCATGTGAGATGCAGTGTTTCCCGCAGGATTTTTTTCAGCAGCGGTGCTCTGGCCCCCGAACCCTCTAGGGGGATCCGGGGGCATGCCCCCTCGGCCGTTTTTTTTTTGTACCCTGTACATTGGAAACCATGAATCTGGTGCATTTTGAGAGGAGAATATGCACTTAAATCCTATTCACACAGTCCTGTGTATTACTGTAGATAGGATTATTGGTGTTGTAACTTTGCCTTTTGTGTCTTCATTTACATATTTTGACATTTTTGTATAGAAATTAATATTTAAACAAAAAACCTCTTACTTTTGTAACCATGCCCTAAACAAATCACCAACCCTACAAACACAATAAGTGCTTTGCACTGTTTGAAATTCTCCAACACACTTCTTTCAAAACACTACACACTGTTTTGTACATAAAATGAAATCTCCTGCAATCATGGGCAAAACACCTATCAGGATCTACCACTGCACCCTCTCTCTCTTGTTCTCCTTGCTTCTCTGTCACTTCTCTTTCCTCCCTTACTTGGTCACCTGTATTTCCTGCAATAAACTTGAGCATTTAAACAACAAATAAGAAATGCTAGAAATCTTATTGGTTTCCTTCAAATTACCTTATATACATGTATTTGTAATGTTCAAATAATATCACCCAGCATTATGCATTCAAATCCATTGTCCCCGTCTGCCTTTCTTTTTCACCCAGCTTTTTAGACTCATCTGCAAATGTAATATATATTATTTAACTATGTATATATACATTGTACACAGTACATCCCTTAAGAGCTTGTACCAGCCTTTTAACCTCTGAGCCCTAAGCCATTTTTGAAATGTTTTGGTTCGCCTGGATTTATTTTCCTATTAAGATTGCATTCATCACCCCTATAATGCATAGCTGTAAAGCTATCATTTATTTGGGTCACAACCTGGACTATCAGAATATGTGTGCTGCAGTGATGTCGTTTGAATGTAGGAAATTATAAATTAGACAGTAAAAAAAAAAAAAAAAATATCTCACAATTATTTATTGATATGACACAAAAAGGCACATTGATTAAGCTTGTTATTGCTTAAAACACTTCTTCTTAGTCTTGGGAGTCAAAGTGATGAGACAATTCTAAAATAAATATAAATTATACATAATAGAAACTATTCATGCTCTTTTAAAAAGTCCATAGGCTTTTTCCCTGCATTTATGCTAATGACCACATGTTTACAGGCGATTAGCATAAATCCCTAACTAAAATACGCGATAAACGGATTGTATATGGCAATAAAGAACTGGTCATTCATTTTTCAAAGTTCCCGAAAATACCTAGGCTACAAGCTCCTGACTGGATATAAGCTCCTGTAAAGGCTATGAGTGATCCAAAAAGAGTGACAACACACACACACACACACACTAACACACAATGTAGTCTACTAGAGGAAAAACGGAACGGAGGTTGCGGTTTATAGATAAAATAAAATAAAATGACGATTGGGCTCAGAGGGTTTTTAAAGAGGACCTATGATGCTTTTTGACTTTTATGACCTATAAACGTTGTTATGATGATTCATAGTCATGCTTAACCATACTAAATTATCAAATAATGACTTACATGCATTTCGACGTATTCCCTGCTGACCGTCTGGGGTGTCTGTGCTGAGCACTAAACACAGTCGAGAAGTTACGTGTTCAAAGCGGTCTAGCCTTTCATAATTTGTGATGTCACATAAAAATTTGTGAAGTCACCACGCGGATGTTTCCATGTATGGTAATGCTGTCACTTCCCTGTTCGCATCTGCCTCGCGCCCTTATAGGTCCATGCTCGCGCTTCCCGCCACTGAAAGTGTTCCGGAAGGAAGGTAACCAATCACAACGGAGTGGGGTTTGCAGGAGGGGGGGGGGGCGGGAGCGGAGATCGCCGAAGCACAGGCGGAGGGAGCGAAGATGCCCGAAGCACACACACTCAAGTGTTGACAGGACGTGCTGGATCGCCAAAATAAGAGAAAGAGCTTCCCGAAAATCTACATAGTTTTTTGTGATGTGATTCGTGTCAGGTTGCTCTATAGCAGTGTAAAACAAGAAATTAAGACCAGAAAAGTAGTATAATAGGTCCTCTTTAACACTGGCAACTTACTCTCTCTCTCTCTCTCTCTCTCTCTCCTTCTTTCTTCGCTCTTCCGCTTCACTCGCTGCTAGAATCAATGTGCCTTTACAACCGTGTACTACTGCCAACAACTGCCACACTCGCTGTTAGGTTATTTTTCTTCTTTGATGTTGGCTCATGTGTTGGCTACGTGATGATGTGCCGCGTGCCGCGCAATTTACGTTACGCGCTGCCCATTTTCTAAAAGGAGCTACGTACCAAAAAAAAAAATAGAAAATGAGGAGCAGAAGGATTTTTATAGCAGCGGCGGAGAAAATACAGCAGCGGTGGCGCGCCGCTGCTGTATTTTGTGAACGTGCGGGAAACACTGAGATGTTACGCCCACACCTTAAATCTGGCTTGTCAGCGAGCGCTCAAGTTGGCTGCTCTGGCTAAGCTCCTGGCGAGGATAAGACACATCGTTACATTTTTCCACTGCAGCACTGTCGGCGCGCACCAGCTGGAGGAGAAGCAGAAGCATCTTGGTCTGTCGTGTCACGAACTGATAACAGACGTCAGCACCAGGTGGAACAGTGCGTATGAGATGGTGGATCGTTTTTTGGAACAGCATGCTGCTGTCTGTGCCGCTTTACTCTCTCCCCAGGTGAGGAAAGGAGAAGCTGATCTCTGTACGCTCACTGAGAGTGATGTCTCCAACGCAGAGGATGTAGTTAAGGCCCTAAAGGCAATGAAAGATGCTACTACACTTATATCACAGGAGAGCAACCCCACAGTGTGTTTGATTGCCCCACTGCAAGCTCAACTCTGCCAGGAAACGGTGGGCAACATTGCACAATCATCAATTACCCGCGAGATAAAGCAGGCCATCAACACGGACCTAAGCAAAAGGTACACCTCTGACCTAGAGAGACGCACACTTCGTTCAGCTTCTGCTCTAGACCCGAGATTCAAGGGAGTGCCTTTTCTTTCTGAGGAGGATATAGAGGAGACATTTGGCAGTGTTGTTGCTGAGGCTGGATCACTTGAGGTAAATAATGCTTTTTTTTATTATTTTACGATTTACAAGGCTTACTATTTCCTTTGTTGAATTGATACATTTGACAAGATAAAACACAATTAATGCATAATACAATACTGAATAGATAGGTAGCCTAATTTTAAATGTATGGGGTTTATTTGTTTTATTTTTTATTGTTTTTTATGTGGTTAGGATTGGAGGTGTTGACATGAAATGGAAATGTGAAAATGAGGCCGCTGTTGTGATATGTTATTATTGTGTTTACCTACAGCAACAGGTGAGAGTGGAAGATGAGGAAAGCCAGCACAACACAGAGGACAACCACACCACAGAGGAGCAGAACCAAACCCCCCCTCCTCCTAAGAGATAAGCTACATCCTCTTTGTTGGAGAATCTGCTGGGGAATACCTTCGCTGGTGCCACAGCTGCTCAGCAGCCCATCTCTGCCTATGCTAGAGCTAAGGAGGAGGTTTGCATATTCCGTGGTGCTCCACCAATTCCTCTCTCTGAGGACTCTCTCAGCTGGTGGAGAAAGAATGAGGTGATGTATCCCCTGCTTTCCAAGTTGGGCAAGCGATACTTCTGTATTCCGGCCACCAGTGACTCTGCAGAAAGAGTCTTCTCTACTGTGACTGCCCAACGGAGTACACTCACACCAGAGCATGTTGACCAGCTCCTGTTCTTACATAAGAACTTGCATATTCCATGATCCACCAGTTAACTGTAAAGGAAGCACCTTTACTGTTCTGTTTGTTTTCTACATTGCACTTCCATGGTACACTGCCATGATAGTAGTAGTAGTAGTAGTAGTAGCGAAGTAGCAGTAATATTTCAGTTTCTGTTTTTGTATGAGAGCTAAATTCCAAGCCATGTGTTGAAATGACATATAAAATAATAGAATAGAAATCCCCTTATTTGTTCTGCAACTGGGAAATGTAGGGGAAGGTGGGGTGATTTGTGCATTTTGGAAGTTGCAAAACCCCTTGTTTCTAGAAAACCGTGGAAGAAATTGGAAATGTGACCACATATTTAAGAAGAGCCATCCATTTGACTCATCCTGTAAAGAAGGGAGACACAAGGAATAAGATATAAGCACATTTAAGCTCAAAAAACTGTGTTTTGCCTTTCAAAGTAAAATTTCCATGATCAAGGTTTTTTGATTATTGTGTCTGAACAATTATAGACACGTTTGAAAACATTTGACACATGTTTTAGTGCTTTGGTATGCTATACTTTGAGTCTATATAGTTAGCACAATGTCAACCCTAAATTGCTGCATCATGCCTATTATCCAAAATTCTGGGGATGGGGTGATTTGTGCGCAAGGGCCTGGGTGAGTTATAAGTAAGTAAGTAAGTAAAATGTATTTATAAAAGCACATTTATGACAGTTTGCACTGTCCAAAGTGCTGTACATAGTGCATTCAGTAGGTAAACAATGAAGGTAAAATAACAATAACCAAAATAAAAGACGTAAAGCCCATACATCCACATAAACACAGATAGTAGTGCAGAGGTAAGTAAGTAGTGCAGAGGTTAATGGGGAGGAAACACCAGGGTGTACATATGGGTTTTGAGCCTTGATTTAAAGGCAGAAATGTAGGGGGAATCACATTTGTCAGGTGGCAGTTGGTTCCACAAGCACGGAGCAACTAGTGCAAAGTACATTTCTGAGAGTTGTGCCAGTGGCATGGCTGTATACGCTGGTCACCAAAAGAAAGTGATTGTCTACAGTAGCTCAGAAGAGGGTGACATCTCAATTCCACTTAACGACACCACTGATGAGAGTTCAGATGGCCAGAAAGATGATGATGGTGACTTTGTCATTGTGACACAATGACGCACAAATCACCCCACTACGTGGGGTGATTTGTGCGACAAGACAACTTTTTTTCCGAAAGCTATATTTCTTAAACAGTTTATTCCAGATCCAAAGTTTTCATTGCCAGGGATGCACAACATCCTGAAATATATGTACATATTTGAGTTGGAGACATAACTGTCAAGGCCTGACTTTAAAATCACTTTGAGTAAAAAGTTGCACAAATCACCCCACCTTCCCCTATATGATTTACAAGATTAGAAAGAAAAGGAAACTGAGTCGGTTTATTTTTGACATACTTCTGTATTGTGTTGAAATGCAAGCTGTTGATTATTGCATTGTTCATAAGTCATTTGTGACAAGAAAAGCCTTTCTTTTAATAAAATATCAGAGAAGGTAATTCATCTGTTGATTGTCGTTAAATGATCATCACACAAAAGTAGGAAGTGATTAGCAAACACTGAGTAGCAAACTCAGACGTGTATAAATATATTTTTGAAAATCACACATGGTTATGTACGTAAAAAAAATTTTTGCATCGAGATGCGTTGAGAATCGATTTTGAATCGAATCGTTGACCTCTGAATCAGAATCGAATCGTGAGGTGCCAAGAGATTCCCACCCCTACTCACACTAGTGCGACAGGTTGCTAATGAGGAGATACTGTCTCATTTAGACACAGAGGAGTGATGCACAACACTGCTTAGAAGAGACTCTACATTAACACCCTCCAAAAGTGGGTAAATGTAGTCTTAGGCGAGTAAGCTATTGAGTCTACCCTCCACTTTGGCTGGTGAAAGATGTGTGCTCGTGCGGCGATTCTAGCGTCTAATAAACTTCACCAACGATAAAAAAACGGGACAGACACGGCTCTATTTTACATTAACGCAGTTAAGTTACCGCGTGTGCAAAAGAACTTTTCCTGTGCCCCTTCACATTAAAAGCATGTTTCTAGCCAAACGTGAGTTTACCTTTATTTGGAAGCAGATAAGAACAGGAAGTTAGCGCTCACAGCCCCACAGTGCTCTAGCTTGAAAGGCAACTGGTCCTTCAGCTGAAAAAATTCACAACAAACTATTTAATTTATCCTAAATCGTACAAATATGTATATTTATTCATAGGCTATATGTCCAACGGTTTAAAGTTTGGTTTTAATTAAAGGAAATGTTCTAAAAATTATTGTTATGATTAAGTAATGGAAATAATTCTGAATCAGCAAAAAATGCTATTGTCAGGTTAAATCTTTTGTCTAAATTGCAATCATTGCACCCCTATTAATTTTTCTACAATTATTACTGCACAAAAGGATATAATATTGATTGAGAATCTCACATGAGACCAAGATGACATGCTCAAAGTTCATTAGAGCGAAATGCAAGGGTTAGGGTTTTTCAATCATACTTAGTGTGCTACAAAAAAAAATTGTGCTACTGATTTCTTTTGCTTGCTAGCACCACTTTAAGAAATAAGCGTACAACCCTGATAGGTCCTATCCACAGATAGTAAATAATATGGATGTAGCATCAGTGCTGACCTCAGTTATTCACACGGCATCCAATAATCCTGGTTTGTGCGCGTCGCCATTTTGTGAGATTTTTACTCCGCCTCACGTCGGGGGGAGGGAGATAGCTGACGTATGCCTCCAGAGCCGGCCCAAGCCTTCAGGGGGCCCTAAGCGAAATATGATTAGGGGGCCCCTCTCCAATGTTAACGCTCCTGAAATTATAGATCTTTGTGAAATATCATTCACACACCCAGTGTTTTCCGCTAGTGCCTCCACTGTGCAGCTGTGTGAAAATATTAGACAGCTGAGATTCAGACCCTCCTAGGAGGGTCCGGGGGTATGCCCCCCGGGAGATTTTTTTAACCTTTTTAAAGTGTAATGCATGAATCTGGTGCACTTTTTGAGAGGAAAATTAAGAGGCTAAATCTGAGAAATTTAGTGTGAACAAATAATTTGGAGACACTGGGTCAGATGAATTAGAAGCTATTGAAGAAGGACACATGGATTTTCCATAAAAAAATTAATATAAAATAAAATATTATGGAGGGTCCTCTATATTTCTCGGTAATATAATGAATGCATTTAAATGCAGTGAGAGGAACGAAGCAGAAGAACTCTTGTCCAGCTGTCTTTTTTTCCACAGACGAGGTTGAAATAGGCTATAGACTATACACAGTGCATGGGAAACTGAGGGCAGCCCCATTTCCAATTGTTTTTAAATAAACTCAATACACACTGTGCATGAATGTGAACGTGACATGATCAGATAATTTCGGATTACCTCAGATTTTTAGGCTATTAATTATCTAGACCAAAACATTTTATTCCTGTTTTTGTATGTTAACTCACATTTGCATAATATGATGTTAATATTAAACACACAAACTACAAAAAAAAAAAAAAAAAAAAATATATATATATATAGGGGAAGGTGGGGTGATTTGTGCAACTTTTTACTCAAAGTGATTTTAAAGTGAGGCCTTGACAGTTATGTCTCCAACTCAAATATGTACATATATTTCAGGGTGTTGTGCATCCCTGGCAATAAAAACTTTGGATCTGGAATAAACTGTTTAAGAAATATAGCTTTCGGAAAAAAAGTTGTCTTGTCGCACAAATCACCCCACGTAGTGGGGTGATTTGTGCGTCATTGTGTCACAATGACAAAGTCACCATCATCATCTTTCTGGCCATCTGAACTCTCATCAGTGGTGTCGTTAAGTGGAATTGAGATGTCACTCTCTCCTGAGCTACTGTAGACTATCACTTTCTTTTGGTGACCAGCGTATACAGCCATGCCACTGGCACAACTCTCAGAAATGTACTTTGCACTAGTTGCTCCGTGCTTGTGGAACCAACTGCCACCTGACAAATGTGATTCCCCCTACATTTCTGCCTTTAAATCAAGGCTCAAAACCCATATGTACACCCTGGTGTTTCCTCCCCATTAACCTCTGCACTACTTACTTACCTCTGCACTACTATCTGTGTTTATGTGGATGTATGGGCTTTACGTCTTTTATTTTGGTTATTGTTATTTTACCTTCATTGTTTACCTACTGAATGCACTATGTACAGCACTTTGGACAGTGCAAACTGTCATAAATGTGCTTTTATAAATACATTTTACTTACTTACTTACTTATAACTCACCCAGGCCCTTGCGCACAAATCACCCCATCCCCAGAATTTTGGATAATAGGCATGATGCAGCAATTTAGGGTTGACATTGTGCTAACTATATAGACTCAAAGTGTAGCATACCAAAGCACTAAAACATGTGTCAAATGTTTTCAAACGTGTCTATAATTGTTCAGACACAATAAACAAAAAACCTTGATCATGGAAATTTTACTTTGAAAGGCAAAACACAGTTTTTTGAGCTTAAATGTGCTTATATCTTATTCCTTGTGTCTCCCTTCTTTACAGGATGAGTCAAATGGATGGCTCTTCTTAAATATGTGGTCACATTTCCAATTTCTTCCACGGTTTTCTAGAAACAAGGGGTTTTGCAACTTCCAAAATGCACAAATCACCCCACCTTCCCCTATATATATATATATATATATATTTTATTTTTTGAGGGGGCCTTATGCCTCGGGCCGGCTCTGTATACCTCCGAGGCAAAGTGAGGGACAACGGGCGGAGAGCTGTCACTCAACAGATCGCGCCAATACATTTTAACCTCCGATAAAATAAAAACTAGCGTGGTCCAAAAAAATTCACCCGCTTCAGTGTTGTCATGGAGATATGACTGTAAATTGGAAAATTCATCCGGCGCTGCGCGAGTGGCTGCCCTTTACAGCAGCTCCTGCTCACTACTGAGCTTTTTCCAATATAATGTTATTTTTGTTTACTTCTTGTTGCTTTTCTACTACCTTTCTTAATCGGTGCAGTATGGCAGCTAGACACGTCGAGTTTGACGTGGTCTACCTGTTGTTAATTTAAATTTTCACCTCCGTGTCTGGGGACCCAGCGTGCAGCCATGGTCCAGTTGTTTACTCAAGGGACCAGCTGTGAGCATTCCGGGACACAGCGGTGCTACTACCCGAGGAGAGACCCGATGTTCCCCGCGAGCTGAGGAGGAAGAAACGGGGAAGCCGTGCGGGGGCGGAACGTCGCGCCAGGAAAAGACGCTACAAACCCGTCCTACCCTCCATCATCATGGGAAACGTGAGGTCTCTCCCTAAGCAAGATGGACGAGCTAGCGGCGCTGACTCGCCATCAGAGGGAATACCGGGAGTGTAGCCTCATGGTGTTCACGGAGACTTGGCTAACTGAGCTAACTCCGGACACGCACGCTGCGCTGGACGGGTTCCACATCATACGGGCGGACAGGACAACGGAGAGTGGTAAGAGGAAGGGAGGAGGACTGGCAGTGTTTGTGAACGATAGATGGTGTAACTCTGGGCACATCACTATTAAGGAGCAGACCTGCACTAAGGACATTGAGCTGTTAGCTGTTAGCATGAGGCCACACTATCTGCCAAGGGAATTCTCGCATGTTATCATGGTGGCTGCGTATATCCCCCCCTCTGCTGACGCTGAAGCGGCCTTTGACGTCATCCACTCGGCGACAAGCAGGCTGCTGACACAACACCCCAATGCTCTCCTCCTTCTCTCTGGGGACTTTAATCATGCCCCTCCGTCCTCCACTCTGCCCACATTCACCCAGTATGTCAAATGCCACACCAGAGACAATAAGACACTGGATCTTCTTTATGCCAACACCAAGGAGGCATATTCATCAACACCACTCCCTCCCCTGGGCCGATCTGACCACAACCTGGTGCACCTCCTGCCTGTGTACACCACTCTTGCACAGAAGCAGCCAGCTGTGACCCGCACAGTTAGACGATGGACCGATGGTGCCGAAGAGGCTCTGAAGGACTGTTTCGAAACAACTGTGTGGGAAGTATTCAGTGATGCCCATGGGGAAGACATCGACGGTCTCAGCGACTGCATCACGGACTATATTAATTTCTGTGTGGAGAACACCGTACCCACCAGGACTGTGCGGTGTTTCTCAAACGGCAAACCCTGGATTTCTCCAGAGATAAAGGCCCTCCTCAAGGAGAAAAAGAGGGCTTTTAGATCTGGCAACAAAGAGGAGCTGAGGACTGTGCAGAGGGAGCTGAGGATGAAGATCAGGGAGGGGAAAGATGTCTACAGGACGAAGATGGAGGACCAGCTGCAGCAGAAGAACACCGTCAGGGTCTGGAAGGGCCTCAAGGCCATTTCTGGGTTCAAGGGGCCCAACCAACAGCCTGAGGGGGACCAAAAGTGGGTGAATGATTTGAATTTATTTTTTAATAGATTTGACCAGCCATCCACCCCTCCCCCCACCCAGACCTCCCTGCTGCTGCAACCCCCATCATCTGCACCCCCTGTGGACTACTGCCCCCCCTCTACCTCCCCCCCTTCCACAGCACTCGGCTCCCCCTCACATCTCTCATACTCAGCATTCTTCAACCAGCAACCCGTCCCCACTCCAACACCTCACAGCACCCCACCCCCCAGAGTGTCCCTCCACCAGGTGAGGAAGGAAATGAGGAGGATCAAGGTGAGGAAGGCCATGGGTCCAGACGGCATCAGCTCAAGGCTCCTCAAATCCTGCGCAGATCAGCTGTGCGGGATAGCGGAGCTCATCTTCAACTTGAGCTTGAGGCTGGGGAAAGTACCAGAGCTGTGGAAGACGTCCTGCATGGTACCGGTACCAAAGACCCCGCGGCCCAAGGACCTCAACAGCTACCGGCCGGTGGCGTTGACAGCCCACCTAATGAAGACCCTGGAGAGGCTGGTCCTTGCCCATCTCCGCCCCCTGGTGAGCTCATCCCTGGACCCACTTCAGTTCGCCTACCAGTCTGGCATCGGGGTGGATGACGCCGTCATCTTCCTGCTGCAGAGATGCCTCTCTCACCTGGAAAAGGCTGGAAGCACTGAGAGAGTTATGTTCTACGACTTCTCCAGCGCCTTCAACACAATCCAGCCTTTACTTCTGAGGGACAAGCTGGAGCAGATCGGGGTGGACCACCACCTGACTGCATGGATCCTGGACTACCTCACCAACCGTCCACAGTATGTGCGGATACGGGAGTGTGAGTCAGATCGGGTGTCCTGCAGCACGGGAGTCCCACAAGGAACCGTTCTGGCTCCATTCCTCTTCTCCATATACACATCGGACTTCAACCACAACTCTGCTAACTGCCACCTGCAAAAGTTCTCTGACGACTCTGCAATCGTCGGCCTCATTTCCGCCGATGACGACGGGGAATACAGAGAGCTGAACCAGGACTTTTTAGGATGGTGCCAGCGAAACCGCCTCCAGATAAACTCCAGTAAAACCAAGGAGCTGGTGGTGGACTTCCGCCGGGGTAAACGCCCTCCTCCGGTACCGGTGAGCATCCAGGGACTGGACATTGAGATCGTCAAATCTTATAAGTACCTGGGTGTTCACTTGAACAACAAACTGGACTGGTCCGACCACATACACGCACTATATAAAAAGGGTCAGAGCAGACTCTTTCTGCTGAGGAGACTGAGGTCTTTTGGGGTGCAGGGAACACTCCTGAAGACCTTCTTTGACTCCATGGTGGCATCAGCCATCTTTTATGGAGTGGTCTTCTGGTGCAGCAGCATCACTGCAGCTGACAGGAGGAGACTAAACAAGCTCGTGAGGAAGGCCAGCAGCGTGCTGGGACATTCTCTGGATACCATGGAGGTGGTGGGGGACAGGAGGATGATGACTAAGATCTCGTCCATGTTAAGCCACGCCTCCCACCCAATGCAGGACACTCTGGCAGCGCTGCACAGCTCCTTCAGTCACCGGCTGATTCATCCCCGGTGTCTGAGGGAGAGGTACCGAAAGTCCTTTCTCCCTGCTGCTGTCAGGCTGCACAACACACTGAGTTCTCAGTAAACCATGATCACTTCTTCACTTTTGGACACATGGTCACTTTACTTTACTCACTGTGGACACTTTAATTGTACTCAGCTGGTGCAATATAAATACGTTGAAGTACTTTACATGTATATATACTCTTATTCCGTCTGTATATTTAATTGGAAACCTTCTTACTGTTTTACTACTGTTTTACTACTGTTTATTGTATTTATTGTATTTTATTTATATTACTTTTTTACTATGTGTCTCTATTGTATGCAAGGCTGCTGTATTCCCGCAATTTCCCCACTGAGGGACTAATAAAGGATTATCTTATCTTATCTTATCTTAAAGAGGACCTATTATGCTACTTTTCTGGTCTTAATTTCTTGTTTTACACTGCTATAGAGCAACCTGACACGAATCACATCACAAAAAACTATGTAGATTTTCGGGAAGCTCTTTCTCTTATTTTGGCGATCCAGCACATCCTGTCAACACTTGAGTGTGTGTGCTTCGGCTCCCTCCGCCTGTGCTTCGGCCATCTCCGCTCCCCTCCCCCCCTCCTGCAAACCCCACTCCGTTGTGATTGGTTACCTTCCTTCCGGAACACTTTCAGTGGCGGGAAGCGCGAGCATGGACCTATAAGGGCGCGAGGCAGACGCGAACAGGGAAGTGACAGCATTACCATACATGGAAACATCCGCGTGGAGACGTCACAAAGTTTTATGCGACGTCACAAATTATGAAAGGGTAGACCGCTTTGAAGACGTGACTTCTCGACTGGCTAGAATAGTGTTTAGTGCTCTGCACAGACACCCCAGACGGTCAGCAGGGAATATGTCGAAATGCATGTAAGTCATTATTTGATAATTTAGTATGGTTAAGCATGACTATGAATCATCATAACAACGTTTATAGGTCATAAAAGTCAAAAAGCATCATAGGTCCTCTTTAAAAAAAACCTTGGACTCACACTGGACAATAAACTCACTTTCGACCAGCAAACAACGGACATTCAAAAAAGGAGCCACCAAAGACTGTATGCCATCCGTAAACTCAAAGGACTCTATGTTGCCCCCCCCCATCTCCTCCTTCTGTTGTATCAAAGTATTGTCCAACCCATCCTGGTCTACTGTTCCATCTACTTCTTTAACATGCTCACTGTCAAAAACCGGGTCAAACTCACACGTGTCACAAATATAGCTGCCAAAATAATTGGTCTCCCCACACCCACACTGTCAGAGCTGAATCTCAAGGCCATCTCACGCATTGCATGCACAATAGCACAGGACAACTCACACCCACTCAACTGCCACTTCACCATTATGCCCTCAGAACGCAGGTACAGGTCCCTGTTGTGCAGGAGGGCTCGCTATGGCAAAAGTCTGGTACCTGCAGCCATAGCAGCCTTCAACAAAAGGCCAAGATAAAACAGCCTAGTCCCACTCTGTTTATATATTCTGTATGCGTGTTGTTTGTTTCTGTCTATTGTCTGTCGGCGTGCGGCCCATAAATGTACCTGTGATGTGTAGAAGAATTTCCCCTGGGGGACAATTATGTCTAAAGTCTGAAAGTCTAAATAGGCCGTCTAACAAGTGAGTCAAAGAAAAAATGCTCGGTCTTGGCACCACCCCTCAGTGGCACTTCCTGGTTACTACAGTTGTGGTCACTTCCTTATTGGATGCTGGTAAAAATTGTTGAGGTTGGGGCTTGGTCCTGACCCAAGTGGTTTATGCCACTCATTTCATGGTATGCCGTTCTGTCAGGCTGTCAAACCCGGTCACACAAGTAAAAAATATATAGAAACCCCTTTATTTGTTTTTTATTCCTCACAATATATTTAAAAATGTGTGAGGGCTCAAATTTATCTTATCTTAAAATGTTAGCATTGGCAAATTTTTACCAGCATGGCATGGAAACTATGTGATGTACAGCATTTTACCCACATAAAACCGTAACTGTGGTAAAAGAAACAATATTCTTGGAAGATCTTTATGACAGCAATGGTAGTATATTGAGTTATGAGAATTTCCTTAGATCAAATCCTTAGATTCCAATTGATTTTAAGGAATTAAGTTCAGTAAGCAAACCCACAGGCATTAATCAATTATTGAAATCTAAATCTGGTGTTGAAGAGAGAAGAGTTTTTAAGTTGTTTATCAATGGAATTTTAAGAGCAAATCCTAAATGTAAAAACCAAAACTTAAGAGAAATGTTTCATATCTAAAGTAGTAGTAATTATTTTGGAACTTTTATTGGAAAATTGTTGGCTTTTGCCTCACACATTTTGTGTAAATAACGAATTACAAGAGAAACTGTACATCAGAAAATGTTGCAAAATATATTTCCTTCGACTTTTAAAATATCTAAATACACAAATAGATGCCAAATTTAGTTTTTTAATTGTTTAATTGAGTCTCTGAAACCCTGTATAAATGAAAAATGTATGTCTGAAGTTAAAATGCTGCTTCTGGTCTTAACGTAACTTTATTGTCCTTTCAGCAGACACCAAATAATTAATGTTATGTTAAAGCGGCAACGAGTAACATTTAAATATCTTTTAAACAGCCTCATGTTTCCTCTGATAATCATAAATTACCTTTAACAGCAAACGAGACCATCAGTGCAAAGAAAGACGTTTTTAAATAGTTTTTATTACTGCTTTTGGTCTGGTCGCACACCCAGTCCGATTTTCGGTTCGCTCGTGCAGGCTCTATGGTCACATATCCATATTGGTCGCAGATTTCAGTGTGGCGCAGCAACGTGATTTGAGAAGCCTATCCCCCCAGGTGAGGGAAGGGGAGGGGGAGCCTTGTTTGAGACAGTTATTTGTTGTCATAATGACTGATAACGGGGCTGAACCATCAAAGAACAAAATTAAAATGCAATGAAGAAAAGCTAAAAGGGAGAGTGATATAGGCTACGGGCGGGACGAGGGCGTTGCCAAGCAACGTGTATACAATTTCACGAGAGCGAAACTAGACTGCAGTGTTTACTCCTAAATGAATGAGCGGTTGGTACTAACACACAGTTTGCTTTGCTTCACCATCATCAGATAACCATTATCTGAAATAGTCATTGTTTACATCAACAACACAAACACATTACCTCATCGTGATCCATACTAACTGCAGTCTCTCGTTCATTCGCTTTCTGTGAGGACACGTCTTTCAGCTCCGTGAGAGAGAGAGTAGTTAGGTGACACTGCTGCATCTACTCATTGCAATCAGGTGTGTGTGGCAGTGACTGGCATTAGTTGATGCTGTGTCAAAACCACTCTCACGGAGCCGAAAAGAGTCCTCACACTTTCAACACACGGACATGCACTATATTGCGCCCTTCTCAGTTCACACTCGCACGCCTGTCACGCGCTAGTAAACAGCTTTGCGACAGCGGGCGTCGTAAAAATACTACCGCTTTTGTCCAAAGGGGACGCCAACGTGCCATCTTACTCGTAGTGGCTTTAATTATTGTATTGTGTTACAATGAATATGCCGTGTCTCTAGATTAATGCAGAATCTTTCAGGTCCGCAAACTAATGATGCATCTTATAATCGAGAAATTTCCTTCACTTCTACACTTTCCGTTTGATTCAGGTGTGAGATGCATAGTACTCAGAACATGTTCAGTGTAAAGATCAAATATTGTACACTTCCAATTCCATTCACTGAATATATGTATGGTGAGTTATACAATGACTGCTGCATCACACCACTGTCAGTAACAGAGTGTACCGGCCCCTCCCACAAAGGGTATCCTCCTTAAGGGACCTTGTGAGCAGGAAGTACCTCCACCTGAGAAAACACCCCATGCTGAGTGGGGAGGGGGACCAGGCCAAGGATGTGCTTTTCCTCTTCAATGGTATGGAGAAGATGAAACTGGACTTTCGGATTGGTGCCACAGAGCTTTGCAGTGATCCGAATGAGGGTCTACCTCCAGGTGTAGTGGTGGTGAACTTGCTGAGGAAGTATCTTCTACCTGAGGTAACGGAAAGTCCACCATTAGTGCAATGTTATTAATTTCTTTTTTTCTTTCATTGATATCTGATTAAGCATCATACAGTCCCCTCCAAAAGTATTGGAACACTGAGGCCAATTCCTTTATTTTTGCTGTAGACTGGAAACATTTGGGTTTGACACCAAAAGATGAATATGAAACAAGAGATCAACATTTCAGCTTTAATTTCAAGGTATTTATTTATTTGTTTCAAGATTCAAGATACATTTTATTGTCATTTCAACAGACTGTACTTCCATACAGAAAATGAAACAAAATGCCGTTTCTCACTAGTGCATACAGTGTTAAAAAAAAGCAGGATGAATTGTCAAAAAAAAGTGTCCTTGACAGTTTCCTGGCTGTCAGTCTGTACCCAAGTTAATGGTGGTGGGGGAGTGTATGTATGTGTGTGTGGGGGGGGGGGGGGGGGGGGCACAGTCCATTCAGAAGCCTGTGGGAAAAAGCTGCTCAGCATCCTGCTGGATCTGCAGGGGATGCTCCCGTATCTCCTCCCTGATGGCAGGAGGGAGAACAGGCTGTGGGAGGGGTGGTGAATGTC
The DNA here is from genome assembly GCA_026929865.2 of Hyperoplus lanceolatus. Classification (NCBI taxonomy): domain Eukaryota; kingdom Metazoa; phylum Chordata; class Actinopteri; order Uranoscopiformes; family Ammodytidae; genus Hyperoplus; species Hyperoplus lanceolatus. Next base: position 38,193,047 of record CM049398.1, on the reverse strand, counting down.
CTTTATGATGGCGGTGGCTCTGCGAGTGCAGCGTTGCTGGTAGGCCACCATCAGCAAAGGGAGAGGGACACCAATGATCCTGCTGGCCGTCTTCACTATCCTGTTGAGCTGTAGCTGTTCACGGGCCTTGCTGCTTCCGAACCAGGAAGTGAAGCTGTTGGTCAGGATGCTCTCTATGGTGCCCCTGTAGAAGGTGGTGAGAAGAGGAGGGGGGAGACCAGCTTTCCTGAGTCTCCGGAGGGAGTGGAGCCGCTGCTGAGCTTTTTTGATGACTGATGTGGTGTTGGTGTTGGAAGTCAGGTCGTCGGCCAGGTGAACTCCAAGGAACTTAATGCTGCTGACCCTCTCCACAGCCACCCCAGCCACGCTCAGCGTTGTATTGTGTTGTTTGCCAGCCCTCCTGAAGTCACCATTTCTTTTGTTTTTTCCACGTTGAGTTTGAGGTTGTGGGACCTGCACCACGTTGTAAGCTGCTCCACCTCCATCCTGTATGCAGACTCATCGTTATCACTGACAAGACCCAACACTTCAGGACAATGCACATTAATGAACATGTACAGCAGTACACGTAAAAATGCCAGATTGGAGCCCGGGGCTAATTTCCATCTGTAGTCCATTAGGCAGGTTGATGTTACAATGAAAATTACAAAGATATACAATAGAAACATTTGCTATATACAAATACGGAGAAACAGAAAGAAAATAAAAGTAAAACAGGATAATTCATTTGTAGGATTGGTAGGTTAAACAAATACACAATTAATACACAACTAATAAGGTACAGCATACATTTAGAGGTGATTGCACCTTTGGTTAGTTCTTAGCCATACCTTCACTTGGCTCTTAAAGGTGGGACGTTCCCTTATAGTTGGGGATTACTCTCTTCAGTCTCCTCTTTAGCAGGTAAAATGCATGCTCTATAGGGTTTAAGTCCGGAGATTGATTTGGCCAGTCTTAAACCTTTCACTTATTGCCCTTGATGAACTCCTTTGTTGTTTTGTCAGTGTGTTTTGGGTTATTATCTTGCTGCATGGTGGAGGATTTTCCAATCAGTTTGGTTGCATCTTTCTTTAAATTGGCAGACAAAATGTTTCTGTAGACTTCTGAGTTAATATCGCTGTTTCCATCATGTGTTACATCATCAATGAAGATTAATGAGCGATGCAAGCCCAAGCCATGACATTGCCTCCACCGTGTTTCACAGATGAGCCTGTGTGTTTGGGATCATGAGCAGATCCTTTCTTTCTTCAAACGTTAGCCTTTCCATCACTTTGGTAAAGGTTCATCTTGACAACAACACAGTAACACATGATGGCAGCAGCAAAATTAACTCAGAAGTCTACAGAAACATTTTGTCTGCCTAATTAAAGAAAGATTCAACCAAACTGATTGGAATATCCTCCATCATGCAGCAAGATAATGACCCAAAACACACTGCAAAAACAACAAAGGAGTTCATCAGGGGCAAGAAGGGAAAAGTTTCAGACTGGCCAAATCAATCTCCAGACTTAAACCCTATAGACAGGGGCGGATCTACTGGATCTCGAGTCTCGGGAGTGCGGCCCCCCGCCGCACCCCCGAGACTCCCAACGACACTGATTTTGAAAACAAGGAAGGCGCCAGAGAGACAGATCCAAACTCCAGACGAACGAACCAAGCGGCACAGGAGAGACTACGCTCTCCAGGTCAGGGGTGTAAAGTAGCGAATTACATTTACTCGCGTTCCTGTAATTGAGTAGTTTTTTCGTGTACTTGTAATTTTTTAAGTGATTTTTAAAACCTATACTTTTACTTTTACTTTGAATATGTTTATTGTGAAGTATTGTACTTTGCTACATGTTATATCACCTGCGTTACTGAGTAAAAAAATAGATAAGGAAAGGAGAGAAAAGAAAAGAAATATCGCGGGGGGCTTTTATTTTTACGGCACAATACCGGAAACTAACACAGTGAATGATCGACGAGAGAAGAGAACACATTGCGACTAAATGATAACAACAAACATTGCTTCCCTCTATCATTAAAACAAAATAATCCTAGTTAAACTATCATTGTACCGAACGTGAAGACGTGAAGGCTTTTAAATGCAGCAAACCTTTCATCCAGCCGTGCGATCGGCCCCTCCCTCACCTGATAGTTTAGCTTTCAGCTTAACAGTGCAGAATAGGATGGAGACGGTGCGTGTTGCCGGGAGCTCTGAAAAACTTCCAGAAGACGACAGAAAGTCAGCCTTTGGTCGAGAAGAAAGGTAAAACTACTAAAATAATGTGCAAGATATGTTACGCGCAGACACGCGAGTCAGATGACATACGCGACCGTGACAGAGAGAGAGAAAAAAGGCATATGTGACCCAGCTGCACCTCAAAACATCACGACCAATTAGTTTACTCACTTTAAGTTGAATCCTAGTGGTCTATTACCAAGCAATAAAGGAATAAAAAACACAGGAAGTTTAAAGCTCCTGGACTCTTGCCACCACAACAGTCATCAATTAAGAACACTGTAGCCTACAATGCAACTTGCTTATCCAGCCAGCTCCATGAGATATAAATAGCCTTTTTTTTTTTTTTTTTTTTTTAACCTTTATTTATACAGGTATATCCCATTGAGACTGAAGACTCTTTTGCAAGGGAGACCTGTTCCCATTCCCACGTTACCATTCACACACACATTCATACACCGATAGCAGACTAACTATCGACATTCACACAAGGCAAGGTGGGTGAAGTGTCTTGCCCAAGGACACAACAACTGTGACACAGGTGGCAGGGCGGGGATCGAACCTCCAACCCTTTGATCATCAGCCGACCCGCTCTGCCAACTGAGCCACAGTCGCCCCAAAATATGCCCTCACATTCCTGCTAGCAAAAGACGTGCCCGATCAACAACATTTGCAAAGGTTTATTTTGATTTTGACACTCATTTCATTTAATTATTAAAATTATGTTTTACTTAGGCTATTTGCATTTTCCTTGTTTTCAGTTCAATTAGGATAGGCTATGTTTAAAGTCATGGTTTCAAATGTTAAATAAGTGCATGTTGCAGTTCTTAAATCAATGAATAATTGTCTATAATAATTGTGATTATACAATGTCAATCATGATTATGATTTTTGTCAAAATCGAGCAGCTTAACCTTGCAATTTCCATGGTTTAGATCAATTGTACACAATTACATTATTAGAACTGCAGCTGCAGTCTGTTTAGGTCTGTAGACCGATTAAATGCCCACATTAACAGACTATTTGCTCCATATTTGCTTATCTAAAGTATAATGACACAGTAGGGGAGAACGGGGTAAATTGTCACACGGGTTGGTTGTCACAATCGTTATATCTCGGAACCAGAAGGCGCTGTCTGTGAAAATTTGTTATGTAAATATCCACAATTGGGGTCAGAGGTCACCTACATAGTCTTCCTTGGAGTTAGACTGCTGAATTTGAGGTGAGACGACTGTTTGTGTTTTTCATGTCAAATTGAAAATATTTAGCTCAGTATTTTTCTTTTAGGCTTTTATACAATGGGTTTATAACAAAACACTTGTTACCCATAAAAAGTGTGAAGGGTAAACTATAGTTTAGATTGTGGTTAGCAAGCTAATTAGTTGTCAGATGGTTGTTGGCCTTGATGCTAGCGAGAAATTCAAGTTGGGGTTGGTCGTCAAATTTTTTGGGGGGTTGGTTGTCACATGTTATCCAAAGGCTGCAGCCAGAAAAGGAACACAATAACGAAAGAAATTGTCAAGCTGTGTCCTCACTGACACCCCAGAGAAGGAGAGAATAGAGCAGGAAAAGGCAGCTAGCATGCAAAAGAAAAAAGGGAAACAAAATCAAAACAACCCAGTGCATCCCAAACTAGACCAGCTGCCAAGGCTACAGTAAGTTATGTAGGCCTATTTGTCAACTTGACAATGCAATTACACGTTAAAATTTAGTTCTGCTTTCTCGTCTTCTTTTTAAGATTATTCCCATTAAGATAACATTGTGACAAACAACCCCATAGTGTGTGACAACCGACCCCTTGATGGGGTTGGTTGTCACAATGTGTAAGGGTGTCTTTGACGATTAATTTCTTCTTTATTACAATAAGATAGAAAAAGTGAGGGGTACACATTTCAAGCCAACACCTTAAGCTTCAATTTAATGTAGGAATGACTATTGAAAGATGTTTAGGTGATGAGCAATTCTCACTAGAGTAAAAAGTGTGCCTACTTACATGTGTGGTGACATGATTTGTTTAATTTGTGCACTTTAATTTGTAAAAGTGTTGCATTATTTTAACAAAACTAGTTTGTCTATATATTAGGGCTGTCAAAATTAACGCGTTAACGCAGGGTGATTAATTTCTGGAATTAACAGCGTTAATTTTTTTAACGCATGTGCAGAATGATCCGCCCCGTGCATCCCACCGGCTCTACACTACAGTCACTCTAGCGTTGTGGCTGACCCAGGATCAGTAGCTGCGCGCGGCCAAACATAGCAGCACGCTAGTCTGTGTTTTAAACTAGTAACCACGGACCTATAGCTGCTGCTAACGGCCACGTCTGTGTCGCTGCTGGCAGTTGCTCTCGGAAGCAACAGGAGAAACATTCTGGTCCGTTCACGGGAGGAAACAAACGTCTGCAGTTTTCAGAGGTGTGTGTGATTAATACGTGACATCAACATAACGTGGGCTACACACACACACACACTGTAGCGGAGGAAACTGGTGGATGTAGCCTACCGGTACCGCGCTGATCTGTATCACTGGTTTCACTTCTGAGGTGTCGGCCAGAACACCACTTATGGCCAAAAACGTCAGACTATAAGCATGAGACGAGGAGAGGAGGAGTATGGTTTATCCGCTCTTTATTTTCCTTCTTTCACAGACACAGCAGCATAGATCGCAGGAAAAGAAACACAGGCTTATCCCCGCTCGTGACTCGTGAGGAGACGTTACAACAGCTGTTGCGACCCGCGAATCGTGGCCGTTAATAACATGCATAAACTATAGCCTAAACTATAGCCTAAATAACTTATAACCAGAGGTGGAAAGAGTACAAAAATATTCTACTCAAGTAGAAGTATGATTACTTGGATGAAATTTTACTTAAGTAAAAGTAAAAGTACTGGTCTAAAAATCTACTGAAGTAAAAGTGAAAAAGTAGCTGATTTAAAATGTACTTTAAGTTTCAAGTTACTAGTTACTTTTTAACAGCGGGAGGGGGCGGGGGTCTCTTCAGTGTAGGGCATTCTATATATAGACAAGGGGATATAAATCTCAAACTAGTTTTGTTTAATTAATACATCACTTACAAATGAAAGTGCACAAATTAAATAAATCATGTCACCACACATGTATGGATGTATACTGTGTCATTATACTTTAGATAAGCAAATATGGAGCAAATAGTCTGTTAATGGGGAATGGGAATGTAACCGGTCTACAGACCTAAACAGACTGCAGCTGCAGTTCTAATAATGTAATTCTGTATAATTGATCTAAACCATGGACATTGCAAGGTTAGGCTGCTCGATTTTCACAAAAATCATAATCATGATTATTTTGATTGACATTGTGTAATCACAATTATTAGACAATTATTCATTGATTTAAGAACTGCAACATGCACTTATTTAACATTTGAAACCATGACTTTTGACTTTAAACATATCCTAATTGAACTGAAAACAAGTAAAATGCAAATAGCCTAAGTAAAACATATTTTTTATAATTAAATTAAATAAGTGTCAAAATCAAAATAAACCGTTGCAAATGTTGTCGATAGGGCACGTCTTTTGCTAGCAGGAATGTGAGGGCATATTTTAATGTATATCTCATGGAGCTGGCTGGATAAGCAAGTTGCATTGTAGGCTACAGTGTTCTTAAAGGCCTACTTCACTGGTTTGAATATGAAGGTGTATTGAATTCTGAGATCCTATGTAGTATAAATGTGCAAAAAAAATTAAAATCGGTTCATCCTAGCCTGTGATCACAGAACTTTAGAGACAGCCAAATTGAAGTATGGTGTGGTAGCATATGTTTTAGTTGATTATAATTTATTTGCAGTATTTACACCATCATTTGGATTTTCAATTAATAAAAAACTACATTTAAATGTATATATTCTGTCCTTTATCTTTCAATTCATATAACAATATACAGAAAAAAAGTTTAAATTTGTTGGGCCTATTTCGAATGGTAGAATTAATCGTGATTAATCCAGAGAATCCTGTGATTAATCTGATTAAAAATTTTAATCGTTTGACAGCCCTACTATATATACACTCAACAAAAATATAAACGCAACACTTTTGTTTTTGCTCCCATTTTTCATGAGATGGACTTAAAGATCTAAAATTCATTCCAGATACACAATATTACCATTTCTCTCAAACAGTGTTCACAAATCTGTCTAAATGTGTGATAGTGAGCACTTCTGCTTTGCTGAGATAATCCATCCCACCTCACAGGTGTGCCACATCAAGATGCTGATCTGACATCATGATTAGTGCACAGGTGTGCCTTAGACTGTCCACAATAAAAGGCCACCCTGAAATGTGCAGTTTTGTCTCACAGCAAAATGCCACAGATGCCACAAGCATTGAGGTAGCGTGCAATTGGCATGCTGACAGCAGGAATGTCAACCAGATCTGTTGCTCGTGCATTGAATGTTCATTTCTCCACCATAAGCCGTCTCCAAAGGCGTTTCAGAGAATATGGCAGTACATCCAACCGGCCTCACAACCGCAGACCATGTGTAACCACACCAGCCCAGGACCTCCACATCCAGCAGGTTCACCTCCAAGATCGTCTGAGACCAGCCACTGAGACAGCTGCTGAAACAATTGGTTTGCATAACCAAACAATTTCTGCACAAACTGTCAGAAACCGTCTCAGGGAAGCTCAACTGCATGCTCGTCGTCCTCATCGGGGTCTTAACCTGACTTGTACAGCTCGTCGCCGTAACAGACTTGAGTGGGCAAATGCTCACATTCGATGGCGTCTGGCACGTTGGAGAGGTGTTCTCTTCACGGATGAATCTCGGTTTACATTGTTCAGGGCAGATGGCAGACAGCGTGTTTGGCGTTGTGTGGGTGAGCGCTTTGCTGATGTCAATGTTGTGGATCGAGTGGCCCATGGTGGTGGTGGGGTTATGGTATGGGCAGGCATCTGTTATGGACGAAGAACACAGGTGCATTTTATTGATGGCATTTTGAATGCACATCAATAAACTATACCGTGATGAGATCCTGAGGCCCATTGTTGTGCCATACATCCATGAACATCACCTCACGTTTCAGCAAGATAATGCACGGCCCCATGTTGCAAGGATCTGTACACAATTCTTGGAAGCTGAAAATGTCCCAGTTCTTGCATGGCCAGCATACTCACCGGACATGTCACCCATTGACCGGCATATACGACAGCGTGCACCACTTCCCACTAATATCCAGCAACTTCGCATAGCCATTGAAGAGGAGTGGACCAACATTCCACAGGCCACAATTGACAATCTGATAAACTCTATGCGAAGAAGATGTGTTGCACTGCATGAGGCAAATGGTGGTCACACCAGATACTGACTGGTTCTGAGTCCCCAGACCCCCAATAAAGCAAAAAAATGCACATTTCAGAGTGGCCTTTTATTGTGGACAGTCTAAGGCACACCTGTGCACTAATCATGATGTCAGATCAGCATCTTGATGTGGCACACCTGTGAGGTGGGATGGATTATCTCAGCTAAGCAGAAGAGCTCACTATCACACATTTAGACAGATTTGTGAACAATGTTTGAGAGAAATGGTAATATTGTGTATCTGGAATGAATTTTAGATGTTTAAGTCCATCTCATGAAAAATGGGAGCAAAAACAAAAGTGTTGCGTTTATATTTTTGTTGACTGTATATAATGCCCTACACTGAAGAGACCCCTGCCCCCTCCCGCTGTTAAAAAAGTAACTAGTAACTTGTACTTTAAGTACATTTTAAATCAGCTACTTTTTCACTTTTACTTCAGTAGATTTTTAGACCAGTACTTTTACTTTTACTTAAGTAAAATGTCATCCAAGTAATCATACTTTTACTTCAGTAGAATATTTTTGTACTCTTTCCACCTCTGCTCCAGGTATTACTGATCAACTGTCTATCTATGAAGAAATGACAATAATTAGAAAAGAGCAGGGCTAATGGAGTTGTGGTTTTCCTATAAAGGTATTATGCTGCCATGTGGTGACAATGCCTAGAGGTTAATAATAACGTTAGGAACTTGTGAATGCTTCGGAAAAACTACAATAACTTTTATTTAACATGAGTGACGAATGTGCACTAGCCTTCTGTAGGCTACTGATTCAAATTCCACAACTCACTACTTGTGTTACAGTTTAGTACAATATTTAGTCATTTATATTTGGTTGCTCCACCATAAGTCAGTCTAAGCAGGATAGTTAAGTTTCAGTTTCGTTTTTCATCTCCGTGTCGGACAGCTGTTGGCTCAGCTGATGGGCTCGAGCCTCACGGAGCAGACAGCGGGAGTCAGTCTAAAGTCAGCGATGATCACTCTCACAAATCAAAAAGCCATCTTCCTTCCTCTGTCCACTGCACACTCAGACACTACTAGTAGCTTAAAAGAAGTAAATGAGGATTAAAACCTCATTTTGCACATTATTATTTTTTAATATTTTAAGATTGCAGGCTAGTAAAATACCACCAGCCACTATATTCTCAATGATAGACATGAATAATCACTCCTTTTTTTTTACAGTCTAAACCAATTTCCACAATACAGGAGAATAAATATTTGAAAGCAATACAGAATGCATGATATTACTGCATTTTATTTTATTCCATTGTTGTCACCGGGAACCTAAATGTTGTCAATTACTTTACATAAACTTGATGCAAACAAATTCACCAGAATGCAGGAAATGAAGTGTTGAATGTTTAAAAATGTCTGTGGGGCACCCCCACACCCCCAATTAAAATGTGTCCCAAACCAAGGTTTAATCACGACCTTCACCCTTGAAATTCATTAATTATTTTGTTTAATTTTATCTATAGGCCTTTGTATAAGGATTCTTCCTAATTCTTATCACACTATTTTTAATTAAAGTGTTAGGTTGTGCTTATCAATTGCTCATAATAACCAGTAGGCCTACTTCTGTGTTGGACATTACTGAACCTGTTCCCATTTACAGCACCCCCCTAAGAAAATAGTTCCAACGTCACTGTTTTTGTATATGTTATGTGGCTTATAGTTCAGGAGGTGACCTTGTGATAGGAGACTAGGCTATTGTGTGTTCATGCAAATACACTGTAACATCCCATGAATATTGGTCTCTTTGTTTTAGACAGCAACAAGATTCTGTTCAACCTAAAACAGTAGTATTTATTGAAAAATAAGCTAAATAAGAGTGGAAGTTAGTTGTATTTTTCCCCCCCAGTATCCTTGAACGGTAGCACTTTCTTTCTGTTATTCGCCAGATCGACTGCTGGATCTGAATGTTTATGTGTGTTCAACAGGTCACTGCTTGTGACCAAACACAGGAAAATGCCACACAATATTTACATGAATGATTGTATCTGTATTGTATGTAAATGATTATAATCTTTGAATAAACTGATATTTGCGCTCAAGTTAGATTGATGATTGAGATCTGATGGGAATATCTCATATTAACACAGACACATACCAGAGACCAGTGGCGGACTCAGACTGTTTGAAGGGCAGGGGCGAAAAAATTAAAAGGGCACCATGTGGACACAGTGGCGTTTGTAACTCGATGGTGTTTTGTTCCCCCAGCGGAGCCTTAAAGGCAGCGCTGCCTGGAAAGCTCCGTTCGGGGCACCTGTTACATCTCCATGTAGGACTTACTTGTGGCACTTTGTAGTTTTTTTTTTTTGCAGCTATAGTACTGACGTGATTCTTGTTGTTCTGAGTTTGTACCCTCATTGTTGAATGCACTTAATGGAATTTGCTTTGGATAAAGGCGTCAGCTAAATAGAATGTAATGTAACGAAACACCAAACACTGTTTTTGTAGATGTTAAAAAAAACTGTTGGGCTCATACAAATAAACGGGGGGTCAAGGGGCCCCCCCCCCAGAAAAAAATGTGCTTCAAAGACACTGTTTCCCCTAATTATAGCGACTTTATAAACACTAAAATGAGTTGTTCACATCATTGTGCACTTTCATATTTTAGCCTAAGAAGGGAGGATGCCTTGCTGCTTTCATCTTTACTAACATTTAAGTAAATTAGACTGGAGAAAAATCAATGTGCCACTACCATACAGTCTTTGACCGCTGACAGCCAGCTACGGAAATATTGAAGGAAGTTTTCCTTCATGTTGAGGTGATAGCTGACTATTATCGTCTCTCTTGCATGAAATGACCTACACTTGAATGAGGACCGGATCTTGACATTCAAAAAATGTATATACATTTTAAATGGATTATGCAAACTGAAAATATTAAATTTTTCTAACTTGGCATCTAATTGCTCTTTTCCACTATGGGTATGGACGGACATACTCTTAATCCGCTTTTTGCTTTGTTATCCAGTAGAGATTTAAATACCACTCGATGTAGCTGTTTGTCATAGCGACGCCACATGAAAGCAACGCCTCTTTCGCATTCCCCGTTCGTCGGCTACCAAATTGAGGAACGTCTGCACCTCATTAGACTACCGCAACATATTTTTTCGGTTTGCCGTATTCTTGCTCCAGAGGGCTCATCATCATCATTTAAGCCTATCGTATGGAGGCGCAACCTAGGGCACTCAATAATTTTTGTTCACATGTAAAGGGCAGCCAATAAGTCACTTTCTCTCATTTTCACCACCATAGAGGGCACTTTAGCAACACTTTTTCAACTATGGGGGCACCAGATGGGAAGAAGGACACTAGAAGGGCACTAGAAGGACCAGAAGGGCACTATCAGGGCACTAGAAGGACCAGACAGGCAGAAGGGCACTAGAATGAAAAGAAGGGCACTAGAACGGCCAGACGGGTAGAAGGGCACTAGAAGGACCAGAAGGGCACTAGAAGGGCACTATCAGGGTACTAGAAGGGCACCAGACGGGCAGAAGGGGACTATAAGGGCACTCATTAAGGCACGTCATCGAATTTTCTTGTTCTAGAGGGCACATCATCATCATTTATTGTATGAAGGGGCATCCTAGAGGGCACCCAATCATGTTTTGCACGTGAAAAGGGCAGCAAATAAGGCATTTCCTCTCGTTTTCACCCCTCTTGAGGGCACTTTAGCGTGCTTTCTCAACCATTGAGCCACAAGGGGGGGTGGTCGCCCCCCCTGAGTCCGCCACTGCCAGAGACTTACTGTTAACTAAAGTACTTATTGCAGCTCTCTTTGTATAGATTTTGAACCCCATGCCCCCTACTGGGGCGGCAGTGGCGAACCAAATCACTACCGCCCCATCGCCCTCACACCCATAATCATGAAACGCTTTGAAAAACTGCTGCTCAGGACCATCCTTCCATTCGTCAAACCTCATCTGGACCCCCTGCAATTTGCATACAGGGAAAACAGGGGCACAGAGGACGCTGTCGCCTGCCTGCTGCATCTTGTCCTCCAGCACCTAGACTCCTCAGGCAATTTCGCCAGGATCTGTTCGGGTAGGCACAACCACATCACCCACACTCACCACCAACACCGGAGCCCCTCAGGGCTGTGTGCTTAGCCCTTTCCTCTACACCCTTTACACTAATGACTGCACCAGCCCCACCCACACCTACCTCAAATACTCTGACGACACTGCCATCCTAGCTCTTCTGTCAGACAATAACTCCGTATCAGATTACCACAACACTGTCACACACTTCTCCAAATGGTGCACACATAACTTCCTCCATCTCAATGTAGCCAAAACAAAAGAAATAACAATAGGTACCCCATCACCCCAGCCCCCCACTCTCATCAACAATGACACAGTAGAAACAGTTGTCAGCTTTAAATACCTTGGACTCACACTGGACAATAAACTCACTTTCGACCAGCACACAACGGACATTCAAAAAAGGAGCCACCAAAGACTGTATGCCATCTGTAAACTTAAGACTCTATGTTGCCCCTCATCTCCTCCTTCTCTTGTATCACAGTATTGTCCAACCCATCCTGCTCTACTGTTCCACCTGCTTCTTTAACATGCTCACTGTCTAAACCGGGTCAAACTCACACGTGTCACAAATATAGCTGCAAAAATAATTGGTCTCCCCACACTGTCAGAGCTTAATCTCAGGGCCATCTCATGCATTGTATCCACAATAGCACAGGACTACACACACCCACTCAACTGCCACTTCACCATTATGCCCTCTGGACGCAGGTACAGGTCCCTGTTGTGCAGGAAGGCTCGCTATGGCAAAAGCCTGGTACCTGCAGCCATAGCAGCCCTAAACAAAATGCCAAGATAAAACACCCCCAGCCCCACTCTATGTAAATACTCTGTATGCATGTCTATTTGTTTCTGTCTATTGTCTGTCGGCGTGCAGCCCATAAATGTACCTGTGACGTGAAGAAGAATTTCCCCTTGGGGACAATAAAGTCTACAGTCTAAAGTTACTGTTGCCAGGTACCGGTAGATCCATAGACTACAATATTTAGTGAAGTTGGAAATTTCTGAGTTCCCAGTACAACTGGAACGCACCGTCAGAAACCGGCTTGTGACATATGTCACAACCAAACGTTATGTGATTGGTTGGCTGATCCAGAGTGGCACTGGGCAGATCCAATAGTTTTAAACTTCAACAGACACCCGCCTCCAAGTGAGTGAACGTTTGCCAATAGGGCAGTTTTAGACCTTCTGTACAAATGAAATGAAGTACGATGGTCTGGTTGGATCAGGCTAAATGTTTCCAGCCTACAGCAAACGTAAAGGAATTGGCGGGGACTGTGTGTTATTTGATATTTGTCATGCGAAAGTGCAAAATACCATTATGACAGTTGTTTGAATTGTTGAGTATTGCTTAAATGGCATGAAGAAAGGACAGTCACCACATTATTGTTGCAATGCAGCACAGACTTATTATTACCTTTCTAGCTTCAGAGGACCAGGTCCCTTTTGTGAGTAATATAACTATCCTATAAACTATATGAATATCCAGTGGAATGCTGTGCCCTGTCCAAAGTAACATCAATTATTTAATATTGACTGGAGACTAAACAGCCTCAGCTTCAGGCTTTTAAACAGACAAGATAACAAATCTTCGTATTGGATGCTAGCTTTCTGTACGTTTTTTTTTAGAGCTCAGTGTTTTGGACACATTTGGTCGGTACCAAATTACTGATGGAGTAACCATTCATTCATGGCTGAGTTTTACACGAGTCCTACATTAACTCAGGATGAACTGGGGAATAGTTAAGCATCAATTAATGCTGATGAGTGTCTACTTAATGTAAAGTCTTACCCAACATTTATAGGTCAGAAAAGACGAAAAAGCATAATAGGTGCTCTTTAAAAAGTGAAAACATTATCAAGTCGTGGCTATGACATGACTGTTCTTGTATTGGTGGAATTAGAAATTGGCTAATTTAATTTAGAGCATCATCCATATGAGCCATTATAGTACCCAGCCATTTCCCCCCATCTCAATAAGTTTTACCTGGCTTTAATTAGGGACCAAACTTAATTTGTTCTTCAGAGATGCTGTGTTCCAGTATCTGAGGCATAACAAGTTTCCAAACATGTCAAGAAAATGTTTGATCTCTGTTGATTTCTAAAGCTTGTTCATTTCAATATTTGTCACGGTTGTTACAGTAGTTGCCTGCGGTATGTTTTTCAGGCCAGCATCTTGGTTACCACCAGACTGTCTGCCCTGGACCGTATCCCTCAGAAGTATGTGAGTCGCTATGCACAGATTTGTGGCTTTAATGACCCAGACCGCCAACGGGCATACTTCACCAGCCGCCTTCTGCAGCAGAGTGGAGAGACTACACGTAATCAAGAAGCTCAGGTACTTTTGGAGCAGCTTTACTACAACCTCCAGAGAGAAAGCCAGCTGGCTGCCGCCTGCTTCCTCCCCTCATACTGCTGGCTCACATGTGCCACCTTACACTTCCTCCATTTCACAGATGCCAATGCACCCATCCGCACACTGACCGGCATATACACCAGCTTCCTCAGGCTCAACTTTGGGGGTGAAGTGCTGGGCACAAGCACAGGGACCAAGGTGCCGATTCAGGAGCAGCAGAGTTCTCTGATGCTGTATGTTGTCCGCACAGTTGGTAAACTTGCATTTGACAGTGTGACGTACAAACGCACGTCATTCTCAGAAAAGGAGCTGGAGCAATGGATTGGAGGGAAGACCAAGACGGATGAGGAGCTACGCATTCTGGCCATGTTCCGGACTGACGTGCTGGACTTCTTCCTGGCTCCTTGTGTCGAAAGTTACAAATATTTTCCTGAACAACCCAGTGAGAATGATGAGAGGCGCTATGTATTTGCAGTCCCTGCTATGCAGGAGTACCTGGCGGCTCTGTACGTGGTTCTAGGAGAGAACAAATCTGCTCTGGAGAAACTGACCAAGCAGGTGTCTGTGGCCATTGGTCAAGCTAGTGAGGACGTCAATGCCCTCGTGAGCATCCTTTCTAAGTTCATCCCCCTCCGAATCTTTGCTGTGTTTAACCTCATCAAGCTTTTTCCAAAGCTCTTTGAGAAAATCAGCAGTCGCAGCAAAGGCAGCATAGCCAAAACCATGGCAGCTGAGATGTTCCGCAGTGAGGATAGCTACAATGAGGATGTCCTGGATCAGGTGGAGCAAAGCCTCCTGGGAGTACATGGTCCACAGCCAAAGCAGCACAGCAAAGACCATCCTTTTGAGCTCTACCCAATCTTCATGGGAGGACTGTTGCATTATGGTAACCGTGTCCTTCTCCAGCAACTTGGCTGCAGCATTCAGAGCAACACTGTGGCCCAGATCACACTTGCCCTTAGGAAATACCTTGTCAGAGGTAACACCTGTTCTTTTCAGACTTGCTTGTATAGTATGCATTATTTTCAAGTTTGAGGTAGTTAAACTTTAGTTTAAAACATTATTCATACAGTATATACAGTGCTGCGTGAAAGTATGTGAACCCCTTGAGCCTTTTGGAATAATACTTAGTTTCACCATTATTAATTAATTTTGATCAATACCAGCATTTTTCATATTAAATAGCAGGTGTATGTTTAAAAAAAATCCGGAAATCAATTTTCTAGTCAAAAGACTCAAATAAAACAAATTATTTTCCAACTTTTGTATGAGCAAAAGTAAGTGAACCCTGACCTGCATTGCTTAAATCGAGCAGTTAAACACAATCAGGTGGGCCAAATTGAGTGATGAAATGGACCAATATAATGAGATATCTTTTGGGAAGAAATTGGGCGGCACTAGATAAAACAAAGATCAAACCAGGTCAGTTTAGGCTCACCAAAGTGAACCCATACAGGTCAGACATGCCAAGAGGAAAGGAAATCTTAGAGGACTTAAGGAAGAGAGATGATGTTGCACATTTGTCTTGGGGCAGCTATACAATATTTAAAAAAAAGTTTGACCGGTTCACCATGAGGCAATATATCTACAAATGGAGAGCTCTAAAAGTGACTGAACATCTGCCTAGAAGTGGACCTCCTTCAAAAATATCCATGAGCGCCAAAAGCGAAGTGATTTTTCAGTTAAAAGCCAACCCCGGGGGACTTCCGGGTTACAGAGCATGGAGTAGGTGCGACCGCTTTCTAGTTCCCACTAACTATTTCAGACTTAACTGACTAAACCCTATTTTCATAGATTTTTTTTTTGTGCTTGTATTGCCGGTAACACTAACACTGATATAGGAAAAATTACGAAAGGAAAGAAAAACGCAAAAAGAGATTCGGCAGAGTCTGATATGTCCTCGGACAGCGTTAGCATTGATGTTAGTGCTAGCTCAACGGCTTCCATTCCGGATTTGCTTGAGCAGCCATAGCCGCTGAGTTCAAGTCATCGTTCGCCAGCATGGACACTAAGCTAGACAATATCCAGGCCGTGGTCTCAGGCCAGGGGAAACGTATAACCGATCTCGAGGAGAATGCAGAAGCTGTTTGCGGACGCCTGGAGCAACTTGAGGCTACGTGCTCCTCACTGCAGGAAGATAACAAGTCGCTGAAATCTAAACTATCGGATTTGGAAGGGAGAAGTAGGAGACAGAACGTTCGAATTGTGGGCTTACCGGAGTCACTTGAGGGCGCACGCCCCACCACCTTTTTCTCCGAGCTTCTCGTTGAGGTTTTCGGTAATCAAGCTCTCCCTTGGAGTTGGACAGAGCTCATAGCACTTTGGCACCCAAACCTGGCCCCCGTGAGAGACCACGTCCCGTCATCATCCGCTTCCACCGATACCAGACTAAAGACTTGATCATGAGAGAGGCACGTAAACAAGGCGAGCTGGAATACCACGGCCACAAGCTCCGGTTCTACGAGGATTACAGCGCGGACGTTTTGAAGCAGTGGGCTGAATACAAGCGGGTCATGGCTGAGCTTTATCGGCGCGGTCTCCGTCCTTCTCTCCTTTTCCCTGCGAAGCTGCGCATTACTCTCCAGAGTGGCGAGAGAAAGTGGTTGCGGTCCGTCTCTGAAGCATCTAACTACATCTCTACATTGGGTGTGAGTCCGTAGTAAATACGATTGCCTGCTGTGAGTATACAAATGTGGACATATGCTCTTTTCATATCCCCAGGTTTGGGTGTCAAAGTAAGCCAGGTCTTCCACTCTACCTTTAACTCTAAGGCTAGGGGTGTGGCTATATTGATCCATAAGAGAACACAATTCATTCCCACTAGTTCAATCTCAGATCCCAATGGAAGGTATTTGATTGTAACAGGTACCATACAGCAGACACCTGTTTTACTGGTTAACGTGTATGCTCCCAACTTTGAATATTCCCTGAGAGGCTCTCTTTGCAAACCGATTACTTAGCAGCCTCCCAGCTTTAAATTAAGTTTTAGATTAATTTTTGGTGGCGATTTGAACTGCGTTATTAACCCCGAATTAGATCGCTCCAGCCCCAGACTAGCTCATCCCTCTTCCATGTCAAGGGCATTTGCAGACTTTATGTTACAAAATGGATGCGCTGATCCATGGAGGTTTTGTAATCCACATGCAAAAGAATTTTCTTTTTTTTTCACCGGTACATTGCTCCTATTTTAGAATTGATTATTTTTTTGTGGACGCTAGTCTCCTTCCTAATGTGGTTTCCACTGAATAGTTGGCGATAGTTATAAGCGACCAATCCCCTTTGGTTCTTGACATGCTATTAAATCATCTCATCCAAGACCCCGTCCTTTGTGGAGACTGGACTCTCTGCTTCTCTCTAACCAGGGTTTCTGTGATTATGTTTCCTCCTCTATTGACGAGTTTGTTTCTATTAAAGTGGTAAAGTGGTAAATGGACTTGTATAGCGCTATATCTCCGTTTATCACAGACTCAAAGCGCTTTACATTGTTTTTTTGTACACATTCACCCAGTCACACACACATTCATACACCGATAGCAGCAGCTACCACGCAGGGTAGGCTTAGCACTAGGGTGCTAAGCTAACTAAGCTAACTATCGGGAGCAATTCGGGGTTCAGTGTCTTGCCCAGGGACACTTCGACATGTGGCGGGGAGACAGGGGATCGAACCTCCGACCCTGCACACCAGAGGCGAACTTCCTACCCACTTCGCCACTGCCGCATTAACAAAGATGATTCTACCTCTTACTCTCTACTATGGGAGTATCTAAAGGCATACCTTAGAGGTCAAATTATAGCTTACTCTGCCAATTTTACTAAATTGTATAAAGCTGATCGGACTCGACTCACAGACCTAATCCTTAACTTAGACCACCAATATGCCAGTAACCATAGTCCTGAATTGTTCAAGGAGCGCTTGGGTCTGCAGGCCGAGTTTGATTTGCTTACCACTTGGCAGGCAGAATGTATGCTTTTGCAATCTCGCAGTAATTACTATGAACATGGCGATAAGGGTAGTCGTTTGCTCGCCCATCAGCTAAAGCACCAAGCTTCCTCACGTCTCATTACTCAAATTAAGGACCCATTCGTTGCTCTCCTGTCTGCCCGTTCCGATATTAATGCAACATTCAAAACATTTTATTCAGCTCTTTACCAATCGGACTCCCAATCCAACAACACCATCATGGACCATTTTTTTAATAATCTTAATGTACCCATTATTGACCCTGCAATTGGACACAACCTAGATTCGCCATTGGTGCTACAGGAAATACTTGATGCAATAAACTCAATGCAAAGTAACAAAGCCCCTGGCCCTGATGGCTATCCCACCGAGTTATTTAAGAAATTTAGTAGCAAACTAGCCCCACTTCTTCTAGCTGTATATAGTGAGTCAATCGAACCGGGTACTCTACCAACTACCCTGACCCAGGCATCAATCTCTCTCCTACTAAAGAAGGATAAAGACCCTACTTGTTGCGGGTCCCACAGGCCTTTATCTCTCCTCAATGTTGATGTCAAGGTCTTAGCGACATCGTGTTGAGGCAGTTATGCTGGATATCATCTCAAAGGAGCAGACAGGATTCATTAAAGGGCGTCATTCTTTCTTCAACATCAGAACATTAATGAACCAAATCCACCCCAAACTCTAAAAGTCCTGAAGTTGTAATATCACTGGATGCCGAAAAGGCCTTTGATCGAGTAGAATGGCTGTATTTATTTACTGCTCTTAAAAAATTTGGTTTTGGTGACCGCTTTAGCTCATGGATTCGTCTTCTATATACTGACCCCCAGGCAAGTGTTTGCACTGGGGACGCTCGGTCTGATTATTTTCCATTATCACGCGGGACCCGACAGGGCTGCCCCTTAAGTCCGCTTTTATTTGCGCTAGCTATCGAGCCACTATCCATAGCCCTGCGCTCTTCTCCCCTACTTCAGGGAATCTATCGCGAAGGAATCGAACACCGTGTGTCATTATATGCGGATGACCTCTTGCTCTATGTCGCAAATCCTGCCACGGCTATTCCGTCTGTTATCTCTATTCTTAATGAATTTGGTTCTTTTTCTGGGTATAAGCTCAATCTGCAGAAAAGTCAGTGTTTCCCTCTTAACATTCCCCCCTCTGACCTCCAGCAGTTGAATTTACCATTTAATATTAGCCGCTCAGGGTTTAAATATTTAGGGATCAATATCACTTCGTCCATCTCAGCTCTTTTGGCTGCAAATTTTACTCCCCTACTTAACCAGACTAAATCTGATTTTCAGAGATGGGGTAGTCTCCCTCTGACGGGCAGAATTAACTCTGTGAAGATGACAATTTTACCCCGATTTCTTTTCTTATTCCAATCCATTCCAATATTTTTACCAAAATCCTTCTTTCAATCATTGAATAAGCTTATTACATCATTCATCTGGGCAGGAAAACACCCAAGAATTAGTAGGAATGTACTAGAAATTACTGGTCAGCAAATATTCAAAAGCTGTTGTTTTGGTTCCATGCTGTTAACACCTCTTGGGGGTCCATTGAATCAAAGTCTTGTTTGTCATCATCTCTTTCGGTGTTGTTGTGTTCCCCTCTTCCAACTGTCCCGTCCAAGCACACCAAAAACCCAATTGTGTTGGCTTCCCTTAAGATCTGGTATCAGTTCCGGCGTCATTTCACATTCTCATCCCCGTCTATACTTGCTCCCATAGTTGGTAACCACCTATTCCCCCCCTGCTTTAGATGCATCATTCTCTCTGTGGAAAGCAAAAGGCATTAATTCCCTCTTGGATTTATATGAAAGTGGAGTTTTTTCCAGCTTTACAGATCTGGTTAAAAAATTTGGTTTGCCACGTTCGCATTTCTTTCGTTACTTACAAATAAGACACTTCATTTGCACGCAGTATCCTTCGTTTCCCTCTCCACCCCCCGCTTTGCCCTGGGATGAATCACTTAAATTAGGTTCCGATCAGAAGGCTCTTATATCCCGGATATATAGCGGTCTTATGTCGCTCAATAACACACCTGTGCTCAAAGCTAAGGTTGCATGGGAGAGAGAATTAAATGTGGATTTCACAGATGACTGGTGGGTTAAGGCAATCGACAGAATGAGCTCAACTTCATCCTGTGCTCGCCTTGGGCTCATAGTTTAAGGTATTTCATAGGATCCATTTTTCTAAAGCCAAATTGTCAGAAATATACCCAGACGTAGACGATAGTTGCAACCGGTGTGGCTTTGCCCCGGCTGACCACAGTCATATGTTTTTTCTCTGCCCAAGACTGAACAATTTTTGGTGTTCTGTCTTCAAAACATTATCTGACGTCCTGCAGCTAAATCTTCAACCATGTCCTTATATAGCCATTTTTGGGGTCCCCTTGGTGCCTTCTACTTATTCGAGTGCGCAAGCAGATGTTATTGCTTTCTCCTCTCTTCTAGCTCGGAGAAGAATACTTTTTGAGTGGAAATCTCCAAAGCCTCCCCTTTCATCTTCATGGTTGAATGATGTTATGTTCTTTGTTAAGGTGGAAAAAATTAAATATTCCCTGAGAGGCTCTCTGTACAAATTCGATCGTAGGTGGCGCCCCTTCATTTCTCACTTTAATAAACTTAAGTTGCTTCCCAATGATTAGATTTCTATTACTTTTTTTTTCTTAGAAAGGGTCTCTTATATTGTCTATATTAAGGTGAAATACTCATGTATTTTATTTTTTTTTTTTTTACTGTTTTTTGTGTTGTGGTTTGCTTTTAATGTAATTTCCATCTGTCCAAGGATTGTTTGGGGTGGGTGGGGGTTGTTGTGAATTTTTGTATGTTTGCATAAAAAAGAAAATTCAATAAAAAAAATCGTTTATGGGGGAGAAAAAAAAGACAGCCCAAACATTACATGTAGTGATTTGAAGACCCTTCAGCATCTGGGACAGATACAGAAGAAAAGAGAAAGAGAAAACTCAGTCAACATGGCTTTCATCGGAGGGTTGCTGAAGAAACCTCTGCTCCCAAAAAAGAACTAAACTGCTTGGCACACCTTCCAGAGAGCACCTGGAGATACCTGAAGTCTTTTGGAAGTCTATTCTGTTATTCTATTATTCGAAAATGTAACTGCTTGGTCATAACCAAAACTACCATGTAATGGCGAAAAACGCAACTCTGCCTACCACCAAAAGAACCTTCTACTGAGACGCCAAGATCTTTTTCCGGCATGTGGCAGTGTCACGGCGACCACTGCCATACCATGGCTTGAGCAGTTCAGTAACGGTAATGCCAGTCCAAAAGTGGTATTCTGCGACCCGCACGCCCCGCCTCCCCCCTATAATTTCACGACAGGTATTGCCTTTACGGCAGAGGCAGGTAAAGCTAAATATAGTTGGTCTTTATTGACACTATATCACAACATAACGTCGTAAATAAATGGATTTATTCATGTCTCTGGTCCTTTCCGTTGTAAGGATATGTGCGATCTGTTTGTTGTTGCTTTTGAAATGACAGATGCTTCATAAAACAGTCTGACTTGCTCCGGTCACGGTATTTAGCTTAGTCTCCTGAGCAGGTCGATAACAGAGAATTAGCCCTGACTACAGAGGCAGGTTGCTATATATAGCCGGGAGTGAAGCATCTGTCTAATGCTCGCTTAACTCAGCGTGTAAGGAGTTTACTTATGAAACAATAGACCCGAGTTCGCGTCCCGCCCGGGTTATTCTTTGCATCCCTTGACTAGACATTTAGAATTTTTTCACTATATTTTATCACTTTTGGACTGGCATTACCGTTACTGAAAGGCTCAAGCCATGGTATGGCAGTGGTCGCTGTGACACTGAAAAATCACTTTTCTTGTGACGCTTGTGGATATTTTTGAAGGAAGTCCACTTCTAGGCAGATGTTCAGTCACTCTTAAAGTAGATGATTTGCCTCACGGTGGACCGATGGAGCTCAAACTTTTTTTAAACTAATTTATGGCTGTCCGCAGACAAAGGTACAACATCACAACTCTATTCCTGAGATCCTCTGAGATTTCCTTTCCCTTTTGGCATGTCTGACCTGTATGGGTTCACTTTGGTGAGCCTAAACTGACCTGGTTTGATCTCTTTTTTTATCTAATGTCGCCCAATTTCTTCCCTAAAGATCTCTCATTAGTCCATTTTATCACTCATGTTGTCCCACCTGATTGTGTTTACCTGCTTGATTTAAGCAATGCAGCTCAGGGTTCACAAACTTTTGCACATACAAAAGTTGGCAAATCATTTGTTTTATATGGTCCAACAATTGATTTCCGGAAAAGAAAAATGTGGAACTGATAAACAAACATCTGTTTTTTCATATAAAAAATACTGGTATTGATTCAAATGAACAAATAATGGTTAAACTCAATACAATTCCAAAAGGCTCAAGGGGTTCAGATACTTTCACGCAGCACTGTATGACAACAACGGGCTGTAGACACTAGAGTTAAAACATTGTTGAGACTGGAATTTCGTACCGCAGCGGTCGTTCCATAATGCAACAACACTCCCTTTATAAGACATCCCTGTGCTGTGTATCAGCGGGAGCGAGTGGCATTAGTAACTTAAAAACAGTAAAAGATTAACATGATTACATGCTTTTAGATGCTTTAATTATATGCCGAATGTACAAACAGTCCATATTATTAACAATAATTTAAGTTGTGCACATTCCAGAGTTACGAATATGGATAAATTAATAAATTAACATTGAAAAGACGGATTTCTGAACGGGGTCTGGTGCCGTGTGTTATATTACCGGTACTGCAGCCAGGCTCTACTTTTCGCGGCAGTATTTTGGCCTTTAGATGTCGCCCAACCAAATTTGTTCCCTAGTTCTGCTTTAATTTCACCCGTGTTGTTTCCCTCTCCCATGGAAACCGAATTTCACCAAAAGAATGGCGAATTCCCCTGCATTCCGTGTTAACAGTATTTTCGTTTTTTTTGCCTGATTCTGTGATTCCGTCCGCGTTTTCGTTATCGCGGATATCATAGGGCCCTACAAGGCACCCTCTGAACCGTCGCGAGCAATTTGGGGTTCAGTGTCTTGTCCAGGGACACTTCGACATGTGGCGGGTAGGCGGGTGATCTCCCTACCCACTTCGCCACTGCCGCTGCATAGATACAATGTATCTGTACAGTATGTAATATGATAATCTTTTATTTTATTTGATGGCAGAGCTCAGCAAGCCACAGCCACCAGAGGAGCTGATGGATCTGCTGGTTCTTCTGTATGAGTTCCAGAATCCCAGATTAACCGCAGAGGTTTTGGCCTCAATCAGAACCATTCGCCTTTGCAACATTCGTATGACGTCACTGAAATGCTTCGTACTGAGTTCTGTGCTCTCATGCACCCCTGCAAGGTAAACTATTTTTTTTTTTTCTTTTGATGGCACCTGTACATGATGTATCTGGTTTGTTTTTGCTGAATGATGTTCTTATTTGAAAGGTGGATACAAAAGAACATCCTTTGGCACTGAAGCTTCACCTTCAACCATTTCCCTTAATGAAATAATTGTCCTTGGCCCTATTTACTGCCACAAAACAGTATTTGTTCTCAACCATTTAAATCTAACTTACTGTTTAGCTCAACCCTGCACTGTGCATCTTCAGTCTCACTGTAGACCTTTAAAGGGATAGTTCAGTATTATTAGGTAGCCAAGCCCGAGCAGGAGCTGGGACCACGTTTTGCAGAGCAACGCGGTTCCCAAGCACTGCTGGGCATGGAGCCCTGTTGCTTTTTGTAAGGATTTTTATTATTATTATTCGGAGTCCCTTAAAACCGTCTTCACAGCCCAAACCTTAAGTTTGCCAGACAAGCCGAATAGCAGGTCTAGTTCAGAACCCTGCCCTTTTAGCATAAAAAAAATTCAGACATGCCGGCCAATAGGTGGCGCCACACCAAGGAAACCGTGTTGGGGCTGTTACTCCCACACCGAACATCCCACAGTCAAAAACGTTCTATCCATGGGGGCGCCCTTAGCTCAGTTGGTATGGCGTCCCCCCCCATGGGCCTCGGCCAGCAGCGGACCCGGGTTCTATTCCAGCCCGCGGTCGTTCTCTGCATGTCTCTCCCCTCTCTGCCCCATTTCAACTCTCTGTACACTGTCAATAAAGCGTAGAAAATGCCCCAAAAAATATCTTTAAAAACTTTACATCCACGGGGGCGCCCTTAGCTCAGTTGGTAGGACGTCCCCCCCATGGGCCTCGGCCAGCAGCGGAACCGGGTTCGATTCCAGCCCGCGGTCGTTCTCTGCATGTCACTCCCCTCAGTGGTGTCGTTAAGTGGAATGGAGATGTCAGTCTCTTCTGAGCTACTGTAGACGATCACTTTCTTTGTGGTGACCAGCGTAGGCCAGTGGCACAACTCTCAGAAATGTACTTTGCACTAGTTGCTCCATGCTTGTGGAACCAACTGCCACCTGACAAATGTGATTCCCCCTCCATTTCTGCTTTTAAATCAAGGCTCAAAACCCATCTGTACACCCTGGTTTTTAACTATCTTCCCTCTGCACTACTATCTTTGTTTATGTGTGAATGTATGGGCTTTATGTCTTTTATTTTTCAAGCGGTCTTTAGCACATAGCTGCTGCTTTTACTGACCAGACACACAACCTTGTCTTTAGCTGCCAGTAAACAACGAGACCTCTCGCTTAAAAAGCCCTTACCAACCACGCTGGGGGAGTTCAAGTGCTTAAAAAAAGTGGGAAATCGTAATGTCGATACAGTTAGAAATGAAATATGTTTCCTAAATAAAGTCTCTCCAAACATATTTTCACCTTCCCAAAGTTTAAAATACACATTAATAGATCAATATATATTTTTTTCATATAATTTACTTTGCACTAGTTGCTCCATGCTTGTGGAACCAACTGCCACCTGACAAATGTGATTCCCCCTCCATTTCTGCTTTTAAATCAAGGCTCAAAACCCATCTGTACACCCTGGTTTTTAACTATCTTCCCTCTGCACTACTATCTTTGTTTATGTGTGAATGTATGGGCTTTATGTCTTTTATTTTTCAAGCGGTCTTTAGCACATAGCTGCTGCTTTTACTGACCAGACACACAACCTTGTCTTTAGCTGCCAGTAAACAACGAGACCTCTCGCTTAAAAAGCCCTTACCAACCACGCTGGGGGAGTTCAAGTGCTTAAAAAAAGTGGGAAATCGTAATGTCGATACAGTTAGAAATGAAATATGTTTCCTAAATAAAGTCTCTCCAAACATATTTTCACCTTCCCAAAGTTTAAAATACACATTAATAGATCAATATATATTTTTTTCATATAATTTCTGCTCACAATATTATCAATAATGTCCTACAGGTTATAGTTATCAGTAACCACTACATTCTCATTGTATTGCACACTACTCTATGTAGGACTATTTAGGTCCTCTAATCTTAAGAGGTTTATACAGCCATTGTTGATATTAACAATTATATAAAAAAAACAGATACATCTATAAATGTGTATTTTAAACTTTGGGAAGGTGATAATATGTTTGGAGTCTTTATGTTTGGAGTCTTTTCATGGGGCGGCAGTGGCGAAGTGGGTAGGGTGTTCGCCTCTGGTGTGCAGGGTCGGAGGTTCGATCCCCCGTCTCCCCGCCACATCGAAGTGTCGAAGTGTCCCTGGGCAAGACACTGAACCCCGAATTGCTCCCGATAGTTAGCTTAGTTAGCTTAGCACCCTAGTGCTAAGCCTACCCTGCGTGGTAGCTGCTGCTATCGGTGTATGAATGTGTGTGTGACTGGGTGAATGTGTACAAAAACAATGTAAAGCGCTTTGGTGATAAACGGAGATATAGCGCTATACAAGTCCATTTACCATTTATTTAAAAAAAAAAAGTATTTTCGAATCTTATCGACATTACGATTACCCACTTTTTTCAAGCACTAGAACTGCCCCAGCGTGGTTAGGTAAGGGCTTTTTCGAGAGAGAGGGCTCGTTTTTTACTGACCTGGGCAGCTAAAAAGATGGATGTGTGCCTGGACAGTAAAAGCACAAGCTATGTGCTAAACGCCAGCTTGACCAACCCACCCATTTCACACTAAAGACCCGTGGTGGTCACAAGTATGCTGCCATCAGCCAAAGGGAATAATTGGTGAGTTAACTGAGGTATTTGTGAGATATCGTTTTGTGTATGTAAGAATAATGTGATATATATTAGCGACGCGGCCTCCCGCTAGCATAGCTACGTTAGCATTAGCGCCTAGTGTGCTAGCTATATTAGCAACGTTAGCATGAGCCTAGCGCCGCCTAGCTTCACAAGTATCTGTCTAAATAAAGTGATTTTATAGACACTAAACTGTATTTGAATAAATGTTTGCATGTTCCACATTCAAAGTGCACGTTGCTATTTCAGGCTAAAGTGAGCAAAAGCTGAGTCTATGCATGAAGTGTTGTGAAGAATGGTCATACATAGGGGGCTAAGTGATTTTTTTGACACGGGCTGTTGTAAAAGGTTGTTCACCAGAAATTATATCTAGGACCTTTAAGGATCACAACCTGGGTGGGCAACCTGGTCAACTACCTGCTGGAAAGGTACAGGGGGCCGAAATAGAAAATCAGAACCATGGTATAATGCAAGGGTAAAATGGATTTTTTTTAACTTATAGATATCATCTTGAAACTTTGCCAACGTTGATTACTGGCATTAAAACAATGATTTTTTGTATTGAAGTTTTTCTCAAAAATGTTTGAATATATATGCAAATTTAGCATATCTCACAAATGTGCACATCTTTAAAAACCAAAAATCTAGATATTGGCTAAAGCCAGGGCTGTACGCTTATTTTTTTAGGTGGTAGCACTGGTGCTAGCAAGCAAAAAAATTCAGTAGCACAAAAATAAATTTGGTAGCACACAAAGTATGATCGAAAACTTGCATAACCTTAACCCTTGCATTTCGCGCTAATTACCTTTGAGCCTGTCATCTTGGTCTCCTTTGAGATTCTGAATTAATATTATATCCTAGTGTGTGAGGTAATAATTGTAGAAGAATGAATAGGGGTGCACTGATTGCAATTTAGACAAAAGAATCTAACCTGCCAATTGCAATTTTTGGCTGATTCAGACTTATTTCACCCCATAAAAATATAAAAATAATATATATATCTATGTATTTTGTGTATATACATATCATTATTATATTAATAATAATACACATTTTTAGAAAATGTCCTTCTGTTAAACCAAACTTTAAAACATTAAACATAGCCTATTAAATAAATAAGTATACATATTGGTACAATTTAGGATCAATTAAATAGGTTGTTACCAACAACTGGATCTAAAGAGAGTGAAAAATTATTCAAATGTGCTCATTCAAATAACAGTGGCAGGACCAGGTTAAAATAGTGGTTGGTCACAAGAGAGTGATAATTAAGTTGTTTTATCTTGAGTCCATAATGAAAAAAATGGCACTGTTATATTTTTTTTGTTTTTTTATGTTGCACTGAGAATCAACAATGATATACACTTCAAGGAAGAGAAAGTAGAAAATAAGTATTTTACATTTACTTGTCAACCCTAACTGCTGAATCAGTGTGTCTTAAATCAAATCAAATCAAATCAGTTTTATTTGTATAGCCCAAAATCACAAATAGAATTCGTCTCAATGGGCTTTACAGTCCATACAATATGATACAGTATGGTACAATATGACACAACATGATACAATATGAAACAATATGACACCCTGCCCTTACACCCTTAGCTCGGCTGAGAAAAAACTCCCAGTAAAAAACTCTTTACCGGGATTAAAAAAAATAGAAGAAATCTCAGGGAGAGTTGACAGAGTAAGGATCCCTCTCCCAGGACGGACATGCTGCAATAGATGTCATAAGTAGAGAAAAATCACCAAGGATTTTGATCATTGTCCAGATGTTTACAAGGTAATACTAAAGTAAAGCGCAAATAGTGTGGATGCAGGACGACTTCAGATGCTGCCAGAGGATCCACACCGTCTCGTCTCGTCTCCACCAGGGAAAACTAAGGTTTCCAGCACTGGGATTTCACCGCACATCTCCATCTCGTGTCCTTAACCACTGCAACATCTTACGCGTAGGCGATCCATTCTCAGATGATGCCAGAGGGGAGACCAGATCCACACCGTCTCACCATGGCCAGGGAAACTGGAAGAGGACAGACAAGCAACCAATGAGCAAAGCAAAAATGAATTTAAAGATTGAAAAAACAAGCGAGTAGAAATAGTACTATCCTGATGGACGGTGAATCAGTGCTGATGTGAGGCAACAGCAGGCGGGGAGCATCCGTTCCTAGGACAGCTGATTCCACACAGAGCTCGGAGTCAATCGAGCAGGTAGACGGGGAGAGAACCCCCAGGGCATCGCTCAGCAATCATGGAAGATAGATAGAAAAGCAAAATGTTAGAGAAATGGTATCAGTTATTTTAATTTTGCGTCGGCAGGACAATTATTCAGTGGGAGGACAGCCGGTACTCAGGCCCTGAAAAACCGAGACCGAAGGCAGCTCATCAGGCTGATGATAATAACGCTATAACAATGTTCAACAATATGAACACAATTAACATTAAATAACATTGATTTACACTCTACCGTTCCCCACCGACACACAATCGGCGCCAGCCTCCCAGACCCAGAGCCTGCCCCCCAGCACCCCGCCCCCAGAGAGCACGCCCCAGTGCGGCACTAGTCCAGAGGAGGACCGCGGCCGTAGATAGAGAATAGATAGTATAGAATAGGGAAATAGCCAAATGCACCGCTGCCACGAGGAGCAACCACAGCCGAAACCCCCGGAGGGGCGGCCCGTACAGCCCACCCGGGCCGGCCGGACCGGCCATGCCCAGCCCATGAGGCAAGGCTAGAGGCGCCAAGCACAAAGGGCGCGACGCATCCTCCGCCGCCATCGGCACACCCAGAGCTAGGACCGGCCGGAGGAGCACCGACGCCGGGCCGCGAAACACAGACGCCAACAGCGACGCCACAAAGCGGACCGCCAGACAGGGACAAATGATTAAACAGTTTAAAAACAGTTAAAAACAGTTAAAACGCAAATTGCATGGATTGCTTTTAACCGCCCCAGCACAATCAATCCGCAGTTCACCCGAGGCGGTCAAAAGCAACCCGTATCTAAACGATTAAAAACATCACAGTGCCCACCTACCAGTGCAACAATTACACAATGTGCACCCGATGCCCCATTTCCACCCCACCCAACGGTCCAGTCAGGCAATAGCACGGCGCCGCTGCAGATGCCTGAGCACGCAGCCCGACACCACCACCCCCCGGGCCCCCCTTAGCCCAGGGCACACCAACGACAGCGGCAGGCAGCGCCGCCGCCCCAGTGCCCCGCCCCCGGCCCGACCCACAAGCCGACATGACCCACCCAGCCAAACCCCAGGAGGCCGCCGCGACCGCCCATCCGGAGGCAAGGCATGATCCCACCCCCCAGCAGCAGCGCCCACGGTCAGACGCCAATTTGCCCCAGCCCGAGCGGCCAGGGCAGCCCACCGGAAACAGCCACAGACCAGCACCTACCCCAGAGCAAACTCCCCCCCAGCAGAGGCCAGAGAACCGAACCCAGACAGGGTGACCCACAACCGACCCCGCGCCAGCAGAAAGGTGGACGAGCGCTAACCAAAGGATAAATCATAGAGATAAGTCTTAAGTTTAGACTTGAACACCTCGATCGACTCAGAATGTCTGATCTCAATCGGGAGTGTATTCCATAACGAAGGAGCTCGATACGAGAAAGCCCTGCTGCCGGCAGCTTTCTTAACTCTGGGGACAGACAGGAGCTCTGCAGTCGTAGACCGTAGTGCCCGTGATGGGGCATATCGCGGAACTAAGTCAGACAAATACGAAGGTGCAAGCCCATTTAATGCCTTATAGGTCAATAGCAGCACCTTAAAGTCGGATCTGACATGAACTGGAAGCCAGTGGAGCGACGCAAGAACGGGGGTAATGTGGTCGTATTTTCTAGTTCTGGTCAAAAGCCTCGCCGCAGCATTTTGTACCTTTTGTAAGCTTCGTGTACTTGCCCTGGGCAATCCAGACAGTAGTACGTCACAATAATCAAGCCTAGAAGATACGAAGGCGTGTATATATTTCCGCATCAGCCATGGACAGACTGGATCGTATTTTTGATATGTTCCTTAAGTGAAAAAACGCAGTTTTGGTAATCTCTTTGATGTGTTGATCAAAGGACAGGTTGGAGTCAAACTTAACACCAAGATTTCTTGCTGTTAAGCTTTGAGAGATAACGCAATTGTCGGAATTAATTGTCAGTTGCTCAAGCTGATTTCTAACGTGTGCGGGACCGATTAATAACAATTCAGTTTTATCTGAATTTAAGAGCAGAAAGTTTTGCGACATCCAGCTTTTAACAGCGGATAGGCAGGCCTCTAAGTTAGCGATATGAGTAACATCGTTAACTTTAACCGGGACATAGAGCTGAGTATCGTCCGCATAGCAGTGAAAATTGACCCCGAAGCTACGAATAATTTGACCAATTGGAGAAATATACAAAGAAAAAAGCAAAGGTCCGAGAACAGAGCCTTGAGGAACTCCGTATTTCACGTCAGTGAATAAGGATGTACTGTTGTAGGAGACGCACTGAGTTCTACCGGATAGGTATGATTTCAGCCAATCGTGGGCCAGTCCTGTAACGCCAAACAGGTTTTCCAGCCGATCCAGGAGTATGTCATGGTCAATGGTGTCAAACGCTGCACTGAGGTCCAACAATAGAAGCACCGAGGCCGTATTTGATTCCATCATTAACAGAGTATCGTTAACTACTTTAGTGAGCGCGGTTTCAGTTGAGTGACGTGCCCTAAAGGCATACTGAAACAGTTGGACTGTACTACATCAGAGCAATGCACAAGGTGACGTAAGCCCCGTTCGTTTAGCAAACAGCTGTTAAACTGTTAAATTAAACTTTTGCCGTGGTCGGTCGGCAACACAGAACATTCCACTCACTTGCTAATGAAAGATTTGAGTGCCGTCTTCCAAACCGTAAAGGGTCGAGGCCAAAGCAGTCTCAAACTCACACAACATATCCGCAGCCATCTCAGATGTTTACTATCACGGCTTCGACGTCGCATGCACGTCACTGTCGTCATCCGGTTACGTCCTCCCCAGAGTACCATATAAAGGGCTCTGGCGCGCCCATATTAGATAGAACCAATTGAAACGTGAGCCCGGATTTCTGGTCTTCTTGAAAAAGCTTCAATGGAGCGTGTCCAGACCAACAGGCGCAGCAAATTTAATTTGCCAGCGCCGAGTGGCAGGTCTGGGAATGCCAGGCTATGAATCTGGTGCACTTTGAGAGGAAAATTAGGAGGCTAGATATCAGAAATTTTGTGTGAACAAATAATTTGGAGACACTGGGTCGGATGAATTAAAAGCTATTGAAGAAAGACACATGAATTTTCCATAAAAATATTAATTTAAAATAGAATATGCAGGGTCCTCTGGGTTGGGCTTGGAGCTCTTTTTCTTTAATGAGACATATTTCTCTGTAATATAGTGAATGCATTTAAATCCAGTGAGAGGAACGAAGCAGAAGAACTCTTGTCCAGCCATCTTTATTTCCACAGACGAGGCGGAAAAAGGCTGTAGACTATACAAAGTGCATGGGCAACTGAGGGCAGCCCCATTTCCATTTAAAAAAAAAAATAAACTCAATGTGACGTGATCAGTTAACCTCCGATTACCTCCCAGATGATTAACTGTCTAGACGAAAACATTGTATTCCTTTTTTTGTATGATAACTTACATTTTTGTAACATGATGTTAATAACAACGTTTTTTTTTTTTTTTTTTCACATGTTCATCCGCGCCCCCCCCCGCCATAACTCCGCGCCCCTACTGCACTAAATGGTAACACTCGAATACGTTATGCAAATATGCAACTTGTTTGTTGAAATGTTAATAAATGGGAGCTTCCTCAAGCGGCTATCTCTTTCCAGACAATCCCCTCTGCGCACAAACTCTTACATATGGTAATTAAACATTATAAGACCTGCGGCTTATAGTGTCCAGTGTGGCTTATAGTGCGGAAAATACGGTACAGTATAAATTTGTATGTAGAAGAATAGGTAGGTATGGGCTTCCGGTTTGGACCTAAAATGGAGTAGTCGCAAGTCCAACGCGCTCCGTATTTTATATTGATATACATTGATTAGCCACAACATTTTATTATTCCGGCTACACAACGAAGCAATTTTTCATATTGGAAAACTAACCGTAAGCACAATGGCGACTAAAAGTCAGAAAAAAGCATCCAAAGCCACAGTTCAAAGTTTAGCTAGCCCTGCACTCAGATAAACGCTCATGGCCTATGCTAATTTATTTATTTATTTTATTTAATTGTTTCAGGACAATGTACATTGATAAACATAGTCATTCCAACATGTAAATGTGCCAGATTGTAGCCCACAGGCTAATTTCCATCTGTTGTCCATAGGCAGGTGGATGTTACAGTAAAAGCAATACAAAAGATATACAATAAATACATAACATGAAAAGGTTCTATAGAAAGCAAGGACAAACATAAGTATTGGTTAAAAAGGAAATACAATTCAATAGAAAGTGGGCCGATACAGTGCAGTGTTATATGTGGTTACATGTTTGGTTATCAGTAAGCCATGTCTTTATTTTGCGCTTAAAAGAGGCCAGTG
Source organism: Hyperoplus lanceolatus (assembly GCA_026929865.2). Taxonomy (NCBI): domain Eukaryota; kingdom Metazoa; phylum Chordata; class Actinopteri; order Uranoscopiformes; family Ammodytidae; genus Hyperoplus; species Hyperoplus lanceolatus. Next base: position 38,160,437 of record CM049398.1, on the reverse strand, counting down.
TGGGACATGCCCTTATAGTTGGAGGTAGTGTGTTCCATAATGCAGTACCGGTAACGGAAAGGGTGTTATGGCTAAAAGCAGTTTTCCTGAAAGGAATCTCACAGTCCCTGTTTGCAACAGCTCTGGTGATCCTAGTCTGTTTGTACCTAATAAACTCTAGCAGTGGTGGTGGCGCCAGGCCATGTAGTACTTTGTAAATTAAGCATACACAGGAGAATTTACAGAAATTATCGAAACTCAGTAAATTATATTTCTCTAAGATGTTACAATGATGGTAAGAGAAAGGTTTTTTATCTAGAGTTTTAAGTGCCTTTTTGTACAGAAGCTTAACTGGTTTTAAGATAGTAGAACCCGACATGGACCAGCTGGTGATGCAGTAGTTCTGGTGAGAAAGTATCATAGAATGCAGAAACATCATAGCAGCTGCATCTGACAGACATCCTCTGATTTGCTTGAAATTACAAAGATTGAATTTAATTTTTTGGGATATCATTTTAACATGTTTTTTGAAAGTAAGTCTGGAGTCTATAATCACGCCTAAGTATTTAAACTCATTGACAACTTCCAACTCTTCTGTGCCCAAGAACACCCCAGAATGAGAACGCATAGTAGACTGTTGCTTCGACAGGTATAAACACACAGTTTTTTTTGCATTTAAGATGAGACATGATCGGTTGAGCCATGTTTGTATATGTGTAAGGGCTGATGAGAGAACACGTGCTGCCTCCTCAGGATTTTTTGCTTTAGTGAAAATTACAGTGTCGTCAGCATAAAGCTGGACATCAACATCTAAACAGTATTCAGGTAAATCATTAATATACAGTGAAAATAGAATGGGCCCCAGTATGGACCCTTGGGGGACTCCTACTGGACAACTCATGTAAGCAGAACTGGCCCCGCCCACCACAGTGCATTGTTCTCTATGGGACAAGTATGACTGGAACCAGTTAATAGTTTGAGCAGAAAAATTGAAACGAGACAATTTAGATAGGAGCACCTTGTGATTGACGGTGTCGAAGGCTCTTTTTAAATCTAAGAATATGGCACCAACACATCCATTTTTATCAAGCTGACATTTAATTTTTTCCATAAACATGGCCAATGCAGTCTCGGTAGAGTGGTGTGGCCGAAACCCGAACTGCATGGGATGTAGAGGTGTTTGACTAGTACTGAGAAATTCAATGATCTGTTTAGTAACCCATTTTTCAATTATTTTAGAAATTATAGGTAGAATACTGATTGGTCTATAATTATTCATGTCAGATTTGTCCCCCGCTTTAAATACAGGGGTAACCGAGGCCAATTTCTACGCCTTAGGGACAATGGATTTTTTTATAGATAAATTAACCAGATGCATGATCGGAGCTGCTAAAGTCACCTATGTGATTTAATAAAGCTACTATCAAGCCCATACATATCCTTGGCTTTAGAGTTGTTCAGGGTTGTAATGATTTCAATAACTTCTGGCTCTGTGATTTCTTGAATATCAAATTTGGGATGAGCATTGTCAGTTAACCCATTGATGACTATGGCAATCTAGGATGCATGTCCTTAATGCCTGAGGGTTTTCTGAAAAAATAGTAGGAATTGTCAAGTCTACCAAAACCTTAATATCTAAGCCTGTGTAGCACATAGAAACATGAAATAAAATACATTTAAAAGTTAAGGTTCACAGGTTTTATTTAAACATGCTCCCTTAGCGCTTACAAACCAACAAATATTTCTAGAAATCGTCAAAATGAGATGAATTAGAAAATTATTAAATATTGTTAATAAATAGATGCAATGTGTTGTGTGATTTTCGTCAGTAGTCTATAGTAGACCTTGATTCTGCGCACCAAACGCCACTAACTGTTCTGTCGCCGACATAGCTGGCGTATTTTTTTAATTATTTTGTTTTATTTTTTTATTTTATATTTTTTTGATTGACATGATTTTTGGCAAACCACACAACTTTTGGGTGGTCACGTGGTCTTAAAAAAATCAACAAAACCCACCTCATGTGTATTTGAACCAATGACAGTACATTCTATGCTGGGAATGCCATGAAAATTAGATAAAGTAATAATGCTGCGCGACGCAGCATCAGGCAGGAGAGCCAATGTGGCATCGCGCAGCAGCCGTCATCAATGGGTTAAAGAGGGAAGCTGCTGATCAGAACCCTCAGAAAATGTGAATTGTTTCACCAAGTCATGTATGGATTTAATGAAAAAGGAATTAAACCCTTGTGCCAGAGCCACAGGATCGCTCACCAATTGATTATTAATTTTTAATTCCAAGCCTGTAATTTCCTGCTTGTTTTGTTTCCCTGTTAATTTATTTATGTTCTGCCATATTTTTTTACTGTTACCCCTAGCGTTTTCGATAATTTGGATAAAAAAATTTGCTTTAGCCTTGCGTAATTCAGACGTTACTTTATTTCTGGCTCCTGTGAAGTTGAGTCTATCTATGTAAAGTCCAGATTTAATAGATTTTCTGAGCAACTGATCCCTATGCTTCATTAGTTTTAAACAGGCAGAGTTAAGCCAGGGGAGAGATTTAGACTTGTTTCCCCCATGGCGCCCTCTCCTGGAGAAAGAGAGGATTACTTCTTTGACTTTTAAGAGAAATAAGTCACTGACAGCCTCTGCATCATCACATTCCACAAGGCTAACCCAGTCAATATCTTTCAGAGCTCTTTCCACATTTTCTAATTGGTTCATAGGTATTTTCATATTAATAGTACGGTTGGTAGAGCTATGACACGGATTTTCTGAGCGTTTGACTTTTCTAGAAAAAAAGATTACATTATGGTCTGAGAGACCTGTTAACAGGTTGTGGGTTTTTGTAATCCTTTCCGGTTTATTTGTGAAAACCAAATCAATTCTGGAGTGAGTACGGTGCGTAATCCTAGTGGGTTGTTCTATTAGTTGAGTGAGGTTGAAATATTCTGTTATAAGCTTAAGTTTTTTTCTGTCTTTTTTGTTATCCCAATTGACGTTGAAATCACCAAAGAGTAGAATTTCTTTTTTATGGTCACATAAGGTAAGGAGTGCTTTGAGTTGGTCGTAAAAATCCAGATTAGCAGTAGGTTTGCGATAGATGCAGATGACTGTCAGCGACATCTCTCTCGAAAGGAAGATATTCACACCAATGCACTCAAGAGTGATGTTGCTGGGCCATTTAATTTGATTGCATTTTAAATGTTTTTTTACATACATGAGAACCCCCCCACCCTTCCCCTGACCCCTATCTTTCCTGAAAGTTTGGTATTCTGGCAGTGACACTGCAGCTTCGGGTGAGGAGTTGGTGAGCCACATTTCGGATAAACCCATAAAGTCTACATTGGAATTACACAACAAATGTTCAATCTGTTCACGTTTTGGCACCAAACTGCGCACATTTAAATGACCTCCAAACAGCCCCCCATTTTTATACACTGGATCCCAAACAGTCCTAGCCTGATTAAGTGTCCTAAATAATTTGAGTCGTTTATGTTTTCTGAGTACTGGGTTATGAATCTTACGTGCGCTTGTGTGTGGAAACAGTTCTTTTGTCCTTTCCCCCTCGCTCGTGTGAACTGCGGGTAGCGGCGCGGAGGCGAGAACAGTGTGGGACGATAGTAATCGATCTTCGGTCCTCTGCTGCTGCATCGCTGGACTTCGGCTCAGTGCGGTAGCTGATGCGCTAGATAGTGCCTCTGTCTTGCCGATGACAGCTAGGTGCAGCCCCGCTGTTGAGATGTTGGTCAGTGAAACAAATGTTCACTATAATCCCGCTGTTGCATAGCTGGTTCTCTGCTCGGTCCCGTTTCACGAACCGCCGGTAGTTCCGTAGGATGTGGCATTGCAACTCGCCGTGGCAGCCCGGGTAGCTGGGTTGTGTATGCTGCCAAAGGCAGCGCAGAAGTTGTTGGAAATACGAAGTTGGCCACGGGAGTCCAGGGAGGCCATATGGGAAATGACCATGGTTGTTGGATGATCGCGGCTGCTGGCCACGTCGTCCCCAGCCGCGGCTGTGTTTGACAATAAGAGTAGGTCAACTGAGCATGTAGCGGGGCTACTTTAGCCGGAAAGTTAATGTTCAAAGGATGTGGGCCGGGGTTAATCTCCACGTCGCCTGCAAGTAATACCATAAATGCCAGATATAAAAGTCTCACGGTTTTACTGGCTGGGTTGGTGATTCCTTGTAGCGCGGATGGCACTTTGGCTCGCCCATTGTTTAGGAAGGTCGAATACAGAAGACGCTGACTTCCGTGTGTCGGAGCGCATGCATTGTTTTCAAAGGATAAATGCTGCCGTGTGGTTAGTAAAAGCAGACTTACGATTAAAATAGAGTTAAAAATCCAACAAGACAATGGAAAGGCTTGCTTGATGGCATTAACCGGGTTTAACAGCAGACACGGGGCACCTGCCGAGCCGCGCGTGTGCTCGGCTGCCATCTCAGCCAGATGCACCTTTGTTTTTTAACGCTGCCGCGGCTGCCACCCGGCCATCAACCTCACCGAGCCCTCCAGCAGAGCAGCCAACGGAGAGCTAAAGCTAAAGCTGATAAAAGCCGAGATGGGCATTTCTCGCCAACAACTGGGTGATACAATCAAGAAGGAGATGGCTAGTCTCCACGCTGAAATTAAAGAAGAGATAGAAGCCCTTCAGAAGGACACCAAAGCTGATATCGCCTCTCTAAAAACGACCGAGACGGCCACCACTATACGGGATATCGAGGGCGCGCTCAACCGACATGATTCTAGCATTGCCGGGCTGGATAAAACCATATTGGATCTCAAACAAGAGGTGGGGAAACTGAAAGACCGGAATGATGACTTGGAGAACAGAAGCCGCCGTCAAAATCTGAGGATTATTGGAATACCCGAGGGTGTTGAAAATGGAAAGCCCACCGCATTCATGGCTTCGTTTTTCGCCGGCGTTCTGGGCGACGAGATAACTGATCCTTTGGTGCTGGACCGCGCTCATAGATCCCTGGCTCCTAAACCCAAATCCGGCGACCGTCCCAGACCCATGATAGTGCGGCTGCACTACTACGCGGACAAGGAAAAGCTTCTCCAAGTATCCAGGAATAAGGGTGAGCTCAAATTGGGTGCATATATTCCCAGACATGAGCGCCGAGCTTAGCCGCCGCAGAGCGGCGTTTACCCCAGTCAAAGCCAAACTCAGGGAGGCGGGCATCACATACGGTCTCTACCATCCAGCGGAGCTGCGTCTTGTCCATGACGGAGTTTCACATTCCTTTAAAGCACCCGCGGATGTGGAAACATTCCTTGCCAAACGCACTCGTGCCTCTTTGGAGACGTAAACAAACAAAGATAGACGCTGCGGTTCGCTGTGCTGTATGCTGATCCCTCGCAACCTACGTAATGTTCATACTTTTAGTTTTTTCCTCCCGGTTTCATTATTTTCTTATGGAGATGAAAGGAAGAAAGGAGATTTTATTATGGACCGTGAATGGAGAGACTATTATTTGTTATCACCAGTAGAGGGCAGTCGGCATCTACCTACCAGTTTGGCTGGCGCACATCTTCACCAGGTATCAGCATGTTATGTTTTCCTTCCTCAATTTGAACATGTTGCCGATAAAGAGCATACCCACGTTTCAGAAGGGCCAGAAAAAATGTACAGGTCTATTCGCTCACTTATCTTGCTAATTTTATTTAAATTTTTTTCCTGCTATGGCCGCTTTTCTTTTCTTTTTTTATTACATTTGAACGTTGTCAGTGGTGGGTATTATGTTATTTTATTTTATAAGTTGTGACTACAAAAACGTATGTGAAAGGAGCAGCGTTTCTATGGTTGTTAACTGCCTATGGCAGCAAAATGGAAAGTTACCAAGTGTATCCAGGGTTTTTTACCTCTCGTTTGGGGAGGGGTAAGTTGTTCTTTGGGTTGGGAGGGTGTTGGTGGGGGGAACTTTGTGTTTTATGTTTATACACTTCTTTACTCCTTTAGCTTGAATGTGTGTGTGGCAGTGTAATTTTCAAAATGCTGTAACATCCTTCAATACCCTACTAACCCCTGATGAGCATGGTTTATTGTTTGCAGCAAAGGACTAATGGCTGACAATATTACAGTAAATTGTATTAGTTGGAACACCAAGGGCCTAAATCATATTATTAAGCGTAACAGGGTATTGTCCCATTTAAGAAGTCTGGATGTTAATATTGCTTTTCTCCAAGAAACTCATCTCAGGACCTCTGACCATAACAGACTGCGTAAAGGATGGGTGGGGCAATTATATCATTCAATCTTTGAGGTGAAATCTAGGGGTGCTGCTATTCTTATTAACAATAATACTCCTTTCATCATGCAAAAGGTTACTGCAGACCATCTGGGAAGATCTGTCGTGGTCACAGGTACCCTGTATAATGTGCCTTTAATCTTAGCCAATGTTTAGGCCCCAAACTGGGATGATGTGCAGTTTATGAAAAAATTCTTGTCCTCATTACCTTGTTTAAATAGACACAGGCTTATTTTAGGGGGTGATTTCAACTGCGTATTAGACCCAATACTGGATCGCTCCTCTAACACCAACTACAATATATCAAAATCAGCCAGGACGATTAATGCTTTTCTACAAACGTATAATATGTCTGAACCCTGGCGCTCCTTGTGTCCCAATTCTAAACATTATTCAATTGTTTCCCCAGTACATAACTCCTACTCCCGCATTGATTACTTTTTAATTGATAACCAGCTAATGACCTCGGTTAAGGACTGCAGATATGAGGGCATTGTCATCTTTGACCATGGGCCCGTGGTTTTACAAATATCTTTTCCAAAGAAGTCTGCTTGGCGTCCTTGGCGTTTTAGTAATGTTTTGCTTGGGGATGAGTCATTTGTTAAGTGTATTAATACGCAAATCGATATTTTCTTGTCCATAAATGATAAGTCAGATGTTAGTAAATCCACCCTCTGGGAATCCCTAAAGGCTGTTTTAAGAGGGGAGATTATCTCTTACACCTCCTGGGAAGCCAGGTCGAGAAAACTACGTCTTAAAGACCTTTCCGACCAAATTAAACAATTGGATTATAAGAACTCAATTGCTCCCACGCGTGATTTTTTAAAGGACAGATTGACTCTGCAGACAGAATTTGACCTAATAACTACCCGCCATACAGAACAGCTCCTCCTCCAGTCTCGATCGAGGTTATATGAACATTCTGATAAGGCTGGCAAGTTCCTGGCTCAACAGGTTAGACAGTCTATGACCTCTACTCTCATTACAAACATTCGAAAACATGATGGTCAGATTTCTAATGATGAGCAGGAAATTAATTATGAATTTAAGAGGTTTTATTCATCTCTTTATACTTCTGAGGTGATACATGAGCCTTCTAAACTTGAACTTTTTTTCAGAACTTAAATCCACCTCAAGTTAATGTATTATTAATGGAGCAATTGGAAAAACCTGTGTCTAAGGAGGAAATTAGAGCAGTATGCAGAATGCAAAAGCTCCAGGCCCTGACGAATTTACGTTAGATTTTTTTTTTAAATTTGGAGATAAATTATTGCCAATCTTGTTGTCAGTTTTTGAGGAGTCCTTTGTCGAAGGCCACCTTCCACCAACCCTTTGTCAGGCCTCTATTTCTGTTTTACTGAAAAAGAATAAGGATCCCCTGAATTGTGGGTCATTTCGTCCTATCTCGCTCCTGAATGTGGATTATAAATTGTTGGCTAAGGCCTTGGCTCACCGTCTAGAGATCATCCTCCCTTCGATTATTTCACCTGACCAAACTGGTTTTATTAAAAATCGCCTCTCTTTTTTTAATATTCGTAGACTTTTAAACATCATACATTCCACAGATGATCAATAGTTGCCCGAGGCAGTTATCTCTTTAGACGCTGAAAAGGCGTTCGATAGAGTGGAATGGGGTTACTTATTTTGGTGTCTAGACAAATTTGGTTTTGGTCCGAAATTCATTTCTTGGGTAAAATTGCTATATAACTCTCCAACTTCATCAGTGTGCACTAATAACACCAATTCCCAATTATTTCCATTACAACGCGGGACAAGGCAAGGGTGCCCGATTTCCCCACTTTTATTTGCTATAGCTATTGAGCCCCTTGCAATGGCAATACGCTCCTCTTCTGAGATTTGTGGTATTGTAAGAGGCGGTAAGGAACATAAAACTTCATTATATGCTGATGATCTGTTACTATATATAACTGATCCACAGAACACCTTACCCCATATTATGAAGTTATTATGCCACTTCAGCAGCATCTCTGGGCATAAGATTATTGTTTCAAAAAGTGAGCTTTTTCCTGTCAACTCTGCCGCTAAGTCCATCTCCTTTAATTCCTGTCCTTTTAAGGTGACATCTGACAACTTCACCTACCTAGGGGTGGTTGTTACGCGTGGCTTTTCTGACCTTTTTAAGCTTAATTTTGTTCCCCTTCTTGAGAGCTCTAAAATTGCCTTCAATAAATGGTCCATGCTTCCTCTCTCTCTTGCAGGAAGAATTAATCTAATTAAAATGAACACGTTGCCCAAATTCCTCTACCTTTTCCAAACTATACCAATCTTTATCAACAAATCTTTCTTTTCACACCTAAATAAGATTATATCTGACTTTATTTGGAATAAGAAGCCACCCTGTATCCGTAGGGAATTTTTGCAGAGACCAAGATCGATGGGTAGTATGGCATTACCACATTTCCAATTATACTATTGGGCAAGCAACCTAAGAGCTATGACATATTGGCTTAAAAACTACATCAACAATGAGACTCCTGCCTGGGTTCAGATAGAGACCACTGCCTGTTTGCCATCGTCCCTCCCTGCTTTATTGTATTCTACAATGCCTTTCACTCCAAGCTATGTTTCAAGTGCCCCCTTAGTACATCAGTCTTTACGTATATGGGCTCAAGTGCGAGGACACTTTGGTTGGCAGGCTGGCTCACTCTGGGCCCCGATTGCGTCTAATCATCGATTTGCCCCTTCATTTCATAATGACTATTTCTCGGCCTGGCAAAAGAAGGGTATCATTTCATTTAAAGATATGTTCATAACAGGTGTTTTTGCTTCATTCGAACAGCTCAAAACTAAATTCAATCTACGGAATGTACATTTCTTTAGTTATTTACAGGTTAGGGACTGGGCACGTAACAATACAGGAACATTCCCTACAATTCCCCAGCCTCAACCTATGGATAGTCTCTTCCCAGCAGTAATGGAAATAATTGGGAATTGGTGTTATCAGGGGCACAATATCTTTTATATATACAAAACTTTCTTCTGTGCAATCAGCGTCTCTGGATGCATTGAGAGCGGCGTGGCAGGCTGATCTGAATGTACAATTTACAGATGTTGAGTGGTCGAATGTTTTTTTAAGAATACATTCTTCATTTATATGTGCCAGACATGGCTTGATCCAGTTTAAAGTGGCACACAAACTCCATCTCTCTAAAGCCAGAATCTCAAAAATGTATCCATCAAGTGATAGTTCATGCAACAGATGTAAAAATTCACCTGCAACACTAGCTCATATGTTCTGGCTTTGCCCGAAACTCGTTAGCTACTGGTCCTATATTTTTGACGCTCTATCCAAGATACTTAAGAGACCAATAGCATCTTTTTAGAGCACAATCAAACTGTATTGCCTTTGTCACTCTTATAGCCAGAAGATTAATTTTACTTAATTGGAAACAGGCTACTCCACCCTCCTTTAAACACTGGATTAGGGACACACTACAATTTCTGAAGCTTGAAAAGTTAAGATTTGCTTTAAAGGGTTCAAAGGACAATTTTAGCAATGTTTGGCAGCCTTTCATTACATATCTGCTTGACCAGCTCTAAGGATGTACACATTTATGTTTTAATTTTATTTTTTTCACTTGTATTTTGCTATGGATCCCAATAACTCCAAACTGTGCACACACACTTTTTCTTTTTTCTTGTCATTGTTTGTTTTATTGTTATTATAATAATCATTGATTTATTTTTGTCTGTCTGTCTTTGGGGATAAAAAAAAAATTGTTACATTTTTAAAATGATGTTTTGCTATATTGTGAAAAATCAATCAACAAAGTGGTAAAAAAAAGAAGAATAGGTAGGTATTAAATGAAATGCTAATGATAATGGATTGGATTTATATAGCGCTTTTACAGGGTTCCAGGTATCATTCATTCGCACCCAGTCATACTGGTGGTGGTAAGCTACGACAGTAGCCACAGCTGCCCTGGGGCAGACTGACGGAAGCGTGGCTGCCATTCAGCGCCTATGGCCCCTCCGACCACCACCTCAATCATACAGCAGTCATATACATTCACACGAGGCAAGGTGGGTGAAGTGTCTTGCCCAAGGACACAACAACCATGACACAAGGGGCAGGGTGGGAATCGAACCTCCAATGGCCGACCCGCTCAACCACCTGAGACACGGTCGCCCCAAAGGAATGAACATATTACCTGAAAGTGGCCATGTAGAGGCATTAACATTAGATTGCACAGTGCAGTTTTATATTATGTGGCTGAGTTTATAACAAATGGCAAGTGTCTCTGCATACAAAATATTAAGAATGTGTATGGTTGGGGCGCCCTTAGCTCAGTTGGTAGGGGCGTCCCCGCGTGGGCCTCGGCCAGCAGCGGACCTGGGTTCGATTCCAGCCTGCGGTCGTTCTCTGCATGTCACTCCCCTCTCTGCCCCATTTCAACTCTGTCTACACTATCAATAAAGCATAAAAATGCCCAAAAAATATCTTAAAAAAAAAGAATGTGTATGGTTCATCTTGTAATAGGATTTTGTTTTGTTGTGTTGTCTTCCTCAGTTATCACCTTGAAGAGCTGGACCTATCCTCCTGTCTCTTGACTCGTGACTTGCTTCAGATGTTGTGGCCTGCCTTCAGACACACACATAACCTCAAGTGAGACACATTTAATAACTGTTCTGTTGCTTGCCATTATGATCTAAGAATAACTGCACTGAAAGGTTAGATGATTTTTTTGCATGATGCTGAACCGTGCACGTTATACTACTACTAAGTAGCTAAGCTAAAACACGAGTGTCAGAAGGTCACATACCTGCACACTGCTGGTGTTCTCATTGGTTTCCTGCTGTTGAGGGTATACTGTAGTTTTGAGTAGGTACAGATTTTGACTTGGCTCATATCTGGGGCCTCATTTATCAACGCTGCGAACACACAATAGAGGGCGTACGCCACCCAGTGCGCAACCTTTGTGATTCATCAAAATCAAACTTGACGGGAAGATGTGCAGTCCTCCAAGCAAACTCTGACCCTCCTGTTCGCAGTGAAAGCGGAGAAAGGTAAAACGGCGACTCCGTCGGCACATGTATGAAGTGCGGGAACGAATGTGTTTGTGTAGAATGAATCCAGATCCTTTTATAAGCCATGTAGGTTTATCATATATTGGGAGTTCCTTTGCAAAACGGATAAAATCACTCTTATAACTAATAAACAAAGTATGGATTTTTCCATGGAGTGATACCAACAAAAAAAAACTAATTAGGATCTTAAATAGCCTACAAACGGAGATATAGGAATGCTAATTAAAAAAACAACAACGTTGAAATATGCTCTCTAGTTATTAAAGAATAACATATCTGCATGTTATTGAATTAATTCTGATAATATTGAGGTGGATTACTTTTACACTGACGCTGTTCTTGATGCCTCAGTCAGGCAGACAGGAGTGCACAGTTTCATACATTAATCATAAGCCTCCTGTACATCACATATTGTGCACATTTTTCATGCCTTTTAGTCTGTTTTATTTGTGTTTTTCTTTATGTTTAAAGGCCTACTTCACCGGTTGAAATATGAAGGTGTATTGAACTCGGAGATCCTATGAAGTATAAATGTGCAAAAAAAATTGAAATCGGATCATCCTAGCCTGAGAAAAGGCAGAAAGAGTGTTTTATGGTCTCACTGTCTAACCCTACATTTCTCTTTCTGTGATGTCACAGAAAGAGAAATGTAGGGTTAGACAGTCCTTTAATTTGAAAGGACGGAGACAGGAAGTGGCAGGTAACACTCAGCAACACGTTAGTTGACTGATGCTGTCTCTCATGCCTCTACTCGCAACGCAAGGTTTCATCTTCGCTTCAGGTCGTGTGTACGCCGAGGCACTGACTGTATGGTGTTATTAGCAACCCTGAGAGCTTGTCTAATAACTGGAATAGTCATTGCAAACCCACTAGGTTCTTATGTAATGAAAACGTAGTTCAGTACGCCAGTAAATAGGAACGATCAAGGATACGAACTAGCAACGGGGGAATAGTCTGCTCGCCCTGCTAGACTGTCTGCTTCAGCTGACTGAAGGCTTCGGATCAGCTGTTAGCCACAGTGGTACTGTTTTACTAACACAATTCAAGACTCGCACACTCTACAAACAGTAACTGTAATTGGTCAATATGTTTAACAAAGAGCTCCATCTAGCTAACAAATCATCATCCCATCCCCCAAAATCAATAACACAATTCACGGAGAAAATGACTGCCGAACATTTACATTGTGGGCTGCAGCCTGAAGTTATAAGCTAACTGTCAATATGCGGCCAAACGTCGTCTTGACTGGAGTCCTGTCGGACATTAACCATGACTCCTGTGTTCCCTGCTCTACTGATACATGCAAAGTCATGTTGAGTAGTAGCCCTGTTTGTGGACGTCTATCCATCAAAACTATGACGTAGGTCCTTAGGTGACCCGTTCGCTATACATTATACCCTAGAGTGCCGTGATTTACACAGGATTCTCAAATTGCCATGTAATAATGGGTTATAAATCTGGCCCCACACAAAAAAGACACTAACAAGGGGATGTATGTGATTTCACAAGCGCTGATATCTGCTCTCGCTCGCGCAATAAGCAGCAGCTTCTGCGCGCGGCTCTTGGAGTGCTTTCTATCTATGCGGGCAGAACATTGTTCACACTTTGGGGGCGAAGCCATTGGACTTTGATTGACAGCTCTCGGGAGCCTGGGGTTGCCAGGTTGGAGCATGGACAGGCACATGATCAGCGAGTGATTGATTTGCTTCGCAGCTGAGCTGAGCACACATTTAGAATATTGCACATTCATGTACACGTCATCGTGGGGAGCCAATATCGTCATCGCGATGAAAATTCGATATATTGTGCAGCCCTACCTGTCGGCACTGAATTTTAAACATTGATTGAATGGAATACATGTACAAATAAATAAACTTAACCCTAATACATATGTTATAGTCCCAATGTTCAGTTTTTGTTGACACTGTTTGAGAGAAGTGTTTAATTCAGAATAGCCTTTATTATTGTCAATGTACATTTACAACTAAATAGGATGCAATCTTATCAGTGCCAACATCAGAAAAAGAAACATACCTTTATTGATTTAACTTAATGATAATTCTAGAGGATACCATTAGTGCTCCACAAAGTTTATTTTCTATTTTATTAAATGTTTTCCACTATACTGTGCTATATAGAGAGCAGTTTGTGTTATTTAGTGTAGCTTTGTTTGAATAATAAGTTGTGGGGTTTGTTGACAATGCAAAAATATATGTATTACATAATGAAAGCCATATTCTAAATACAGCTGGCGTTTTTTAAAACATTTATCTCTCTGCTTTAAAGTGCATCTTCATCAACTGTGGATGAGGACCATGCTCGTCTAGCATGTGTATGCTGTGTTGTGTGTTGTAATTTTCGTGTCTGCCTGTCTCTGTTGTCCATAGTTTGCAGTTTAACAGACTGGGTCCTGAGTCCAGTATCCTCCTGAGAGATCTGCTTCTAGACCCCAAGAGTAATATTAGATCTCTACAGTAAGACTACACGTTTATTCATGTATTTTTGTATAAACAAGAGAAAAATTAGAAAAGAAGGGATGTTTTCATTGCACCTGAAGCCTGTACAGCAGGGCCTGATACATGTGGGTCCAGCGTAAACATTAGCTGAACCTGCTCTCTATAGCCTTGTTTCCACTGAGCAGTACGGTGGTATTGTATCCTCAATACGATGTCCATCAATCCTACATTCTCTGACACTTTGGTAGATGTCAACTGCAGTCACAGTCTTTAATGGTGACATCAGGTTTCTCTACGGTTTCATCATTTGCATGTAAAGTGTGTCATGACTCATGAGTGCGGGACCAGAAATGTCTGATTAATTCAATGTTGTTCTTCAGAGTTTGTGACAATCCTCTGCTGGAGAGTGGCACTGGCACCCTGCTGGAGGCCTTGCCAGAGAACCGGTTCCTGAGCCACCTGTCCCTGATGCACACTGGGCTGGGGGAGCAGGGCGCCCTGGAGCTGGCCCACAGGCTCCAGCAGCACACAGGGCTCCAGGAGCTCAACGTGGCTTATAACAACATCGGAGACAACGCTGCCCTAGCTCTGGTGGACGCCTGCAGGGAACACCCCAGCATTCACACTCTGCAGTAAGGCAGCTGAACACGTTCATATTCTTGACTCCTAAAAAGCCACAGACACACATACAAAAACACCACATGCCCCTTTCCCACCTACGCAAAATCGGGGCTAGTTCGGAGCTAGAGGCCAGTTGGAACCAGTTTTTTGGTGTCCCACCGCCAGAGAGCCGGCTCCGGGCTGGAAAAACTGGTGCCAGAGCAGCCTCAGGTTCAAGCTGGGCTAGAAAATGTGAACAGCCTACGTAAGGGGCCAGGGGGGGGGGGGGGATTATCCTCACCAACCAGACAAACTCAAACCTCATGCCCGCCATATTTAAAAACGAAGCAGTTCACAACTTGTGCCAGGGTGAAACCAGTGGTGAACTGGCCCCAGCACCAGCCCGGAGCTGGCACTTGGTTCCCGTTGCTGGGAAAGGGGTACTTGAAATCAACTTTTTTAAGATTTCTTTTTTATTGCTTTATTGACAGATAGAGAGACAGTCATAGACAAAATTATATTAATGCTTTCATTTCATTTCATTTTCCTTTATTTAACCTCGAAAGATCAATTGAGGGGTGACCCTCTTTTACAATAACGTCGAGTTTGTACAGATACACAATATACAATGAGAATACATAACAAGTTTACACACACACACACACACACACACACACACACACACACACACACACACACACACAGACAACAACAATTTAAAACATTCAGATCAATTGAATGAAAGAGACAATAGCCTAATTAAAGCAGTTACAAGTGTAGAGGGGCTGATTCAAAATAATAATTTTAGATTGGTTAACAGTTATGAGTGTATTTATTTTAATTGTATGTTGTAGGCTGTTCCAGAAGTCAGGGGCACTATGGCTAAAAGCGGTTTTACCAAGCTCAGACCGGGCATAGGGAACATATAACATGAGCATGTCAGTTGAGCGGGTTTGATAAAGCCCATCTGAAATTTATTTATTATTCTTTCGGACAATTCCACACAATACACAATTTTCTCTTGAAAATATTCATACATCATACTTTGTGTTGTCCGAAGGGAGACGGAAGAAGCCAAAGGCTTATCAGGTACCGCCCCCATTTTCATCAAATTCGAATTCAGATACACAGTTACTGTTACAGAAAATAAAAATAAAACAAAAAACATTTTTTTTTATATATAGCTATATATATATATATACATACATACATATATACACATATATATATATACACATATATACACATACATACACATACATTTTTTTTTTTTTTTTTTTAAGAATCTGCAGTCCAATACACAATCAATTTTAATGTAATTGCTTCAGCTTTTAAGATCAGTTCAGCACAGTTCAGTTTCTCTGTGACAATGCCAAGTGTATAAAGTGTGAAGTGGCCTTGTATTTGGCCTGTTCCATTACTTAACTGGTAGTCAAAACACTTCTGCAAAAGTATTCAAAAACAAGTCTGACAGCTGGCCTGTATTATTCTTTACAATATTGATATGTAAGTGACATTGACATTGTGCTCAGGTTATTAGTCTGTAATTTTCAATAATTTTTGAAACATAATTTGCTTTGAAATTGCGCAAACTGCAACTCCCTGTGACAACTTCATCAAGTCCATTCCACAGCTTAATACCCTTTATAGAAATCGAAAAGGATTTAAGTGTGGTCCTTATATTTTTCTCAGTGAATTTATCTTTTCTTCTTAAATCATGCAAAACTTCTCTGTCTTCAAACATTACTTGTAAACTGTTTGGAAGGCTTTTTTGAAGCCTTGTAAATAATTTGTACTGTGTGGTAATTTACCACATCACGTAATTTGAGAATTCTACCTTCAATAAAAAAGTTATTAGTGTGTGCCCTGTAATTGGCTTGGTAAATAATTCGTATTGCTTTCTTTTGAAGAATCTCCAACGGGTGCAATGTACCTTTGTAAGTGTTTCCCCATATTTCAGCACAGTAATGCAGATGTGGGGAAACTAAACTCCAGTATAATACAAGTAAATAAGCAGCATTTCAGTCAAATAGAGTGGTAGCTTTCCAGTCAGAGCTTTATATATAAAAATATGTCAATGTGCATCACGTCTCTCCTTAAGGGAGGACCACCCAACCTTTTCATATAAAACACAATGGTGTGTATCATAAGCATCTCCTTTAATGAATCTCAAAGCAGAGTGAAATACAGAGTCTAGTAGTTTAAGGCATGAACGAGATGCATGCCAATAAACCACATCACCGTAATCAAGGACAGACATAAAAACTGCCTCAATAATCCTTTTCCTACTGAACAACGGGAAGGTGGCTTTATTCCTATAAAAATATCCAATCTTTTGTCGCAGACGACAGACAAGATTTTTTATGTGAAATGTAAAAGAGAGTTTTTCATCTATCCAGATGCCAAGATATTTATATTCAGTGACTCTTTCAATTTGAGATCCATTATTTGTGTGAATAATAAGATCATTAAAATGTGTAATTCTTGCTCTGGAAAAACACATATATTTTGTTTTTTCTGTATTAAGGACAAGCCTGAGATCCACTAGACCAGGGGTGTCAAACTCATTTTCACAAAGGGCCGAATTACGACATGATAATCACACGAAGGGCCAGACATGTCGCTTACTGACATGCCTTCTTTTTATTCCAAAAATCAAACAACATATCTAGGTATATAACCTGCGTACATACGGGGCATAGGCTAGGTTTCGTTTACATATTTTGGGGGACAAATTATAGGTGTGGGTATGGGGGTGCTCCCCCAGAAATTTTTGTGCGTAAAACACTTAATTTCCTGTATTCTGGTAGATGTTTCTGTTTTCTGTGCCTTTTCTGCATCAATTTATTGTGGAAATGTCTTTATTTTTCTAAAGGAAAAGACAACATTCAGGTTCCTGGTGAAACAATTATAAAGGACTATAATGCAGTAAGGCTCTCAGGCATTCTGGATTGAGCCACAATATGTTTTCTCTTGGATTTTTCAAAACTTTCTGCACTTTCAAAACACATCACGTTTTTTTATTTTATTTTTTTATAGGAATCATGACCCAGCACCAGTGTTAACTATTTATGACACTTTACATTGGTAATGAAATGCAAAGCCACCATTGGAAATGAAAGGGGTGGCCTATCAGCGGCTATCTAACGTTAGCTAGTGAGCTATATTGTAACTTGAGGCAAAAGTTAGAAACCAGATAATGTTAGCATTCGTCCTTAGATAGTTGACACAATCAATCATCATATTAGCATGCTATTTAGCCACATAGATTGGCCTATTTACAGCCATTAGAAAACTGACATCTTTTCTTCAATGCAAGTTCATCAATTCATGGCTTAAAATCCTGAGCTGTGGAACTTTCAGCAGACATTCCTAGTGGTAAGCTGTGCGAGTGTCCTAACGGTTGGGAGCGTGTGCGACGTGCGGATATGGCACAGGCTCCGCATGAGAAAAAAAAAAAATCACATTTTTTTTTTTTGCGGGCCGAATTTAATGGAATTACCGAATTGGTTCGCGGGCCAGATTAAATATTGAAACGGGCCAGATTTGGCCCGCGGGCCAGAGTTTGACACCCCTGCACTAGACAGTTCTGCAGGGTGTTAAAAGAGCTCTGTAGGTTCTGAACAGATTGTTGCACTGAATCAGAAATACATACAAATGGGCATGGCAGTTTTGTAGTGATGAAACAATGTTATTGATGTAAATTGTGAATAGGACTGAACCTAAAATTGAGCCCTGCGGAACACCATTTGTAACTGTTAAAAACTCAGTTTGGTAGCTTCCCAGTTTTACTGACTGCTGTCTATCGGAGAGATAGTACCTAAACCAGCTACATGTAGAATAATCAAAACCAATTTCATGCAGCCTCTCTAAAAGCAAAAAGCTTTTGACAGATCAACAAAAAGTGCTGCACAGTGCATTTTTTTATCGACAGATGTAACAATGTTGTCTAAGACCAAAGTGACAGCAGATACGGTACTGTGGCCTGCCCTAAAACCAGATTGAAATGGACTCAAAATGGAAGCACTGGATAAAAAGGTTTTCAACTGAGTATTAATGACTGATTCTAGAATTTTTGCCAGGCATGGGAGTTTGGAAATTGGCCTGTAATTATTGAGATCACTTTTGTCACCCCCTTTATGTAACGGAATGACGTGAGCTTTTTTCCATACTTTAGGAACAATACCAGAGGAGATGGAAAGATTAAAAATATGGGTTATTTGTTTTGATATGATAAGTGCAGAGAGATTTATTGAAAATGGGTCCAAATTGTCCTCTCCCATGTACTTCCTGGGGTTGATGGCAAGAAGCGCATCTACAACAATACTTGTTGGAACTTGAACAAGGCTGAAAAGAGGAGTTTTAGAGACAGGTGGTATGCTATTTTTATTTCTGGTGGTGGAAGGCGTAGATACTCCATTGTGAAAGAGTTTACCAGCAGCTATAAAGTGTTTATTGAAAGCTAAACCAATTTATTTCTGATCATTTAAAGTCTGATCATTTATTTTTAACTGACTGGGAACAGTGCTAGAATTATTTTTGTTATAATTCACAGCCCTCGAAAATAGTGCAGGGTTGGAGTAGCAGTTGGAAATTAGTTTGAGGTAGTTATCTGATTTAGCTTTCCTAACCATGGATATGCACCTATTTCTGATTTGTCTGAAAGAGTTTTCACCAGAGCGTCTAGCTAGGGACCATGCTTTATTTCTCTCTGCAAATACATCGGACAATTCATTTGTGAACCAGGGGTTTGATCTATTTTTTTTACTCTTTTTAAGGGGTGCATGCTTGTTCAAAATGGAGGAGAAAGTATTGGTGAAAAATTCTAAGGCCAATTCCACATCAGATATTTCACTTGTGAGATGAATGTCACTTTGATAGAGTTCATTTAAAAATGCTTGCTCGTTAAAACCTTTAAAATTACGCTTAATAATGATTTTGGGTTGAGATTTTTTAAGATGAATACTTCTGATACAGGCCACCGGGCAGTGATCACTGATTCCAAGCTCAAAGACACCAGCAGAAACTATTTTATTGCTTTGATTTGATAATATTAAATCGATCAAAGTTGATTTTGCTGGGTTTTTTAGATTAGGTCTTGTGGGCTCAGTTATTATTTGTGTAAGATTTAGGTTGCTACAGATTTCTTTAAAAGGTTCAGAGGCACCAGAAAGCCAGTCAATGTTAAAATCACCCATCATAATGACCTCTCTATTTACATATGGAGAGATTAAATGTGCTAGCTCACTCAAGGAACTAGTTACCGCTGAAGGGGGCCTGTACACACCAATTACAATAACACAATCATTGGACGATAAAGATAATTCCAAAGCAATACATTCAAAGCAGCTTCGAACAGAGACAGCATGTAGTAATGATACAGAATAATGTGATTTAACATAGACAGCCACTCCCCCACCCCGTGTGGTCCTGTCTATTCTGAATAAACTATAATCATTTATTGCCACCATAGAGTCATGTGCACTGCTCTTCAACCATGATTCAGTCAGAACCAAGACATCTGGGTCAGCCTGAGATACTAAGATGTTAACATGGTCTAATTTATTGTGCTGAAGCAAACTTCTTATGTTTAAGTGAAGAAAACCCAAACCCTTTCTTGATTTGAGGATGTTTGGTGAGTTTAGCTCTGATATGCTCATGTCCGGGTTATCAACAGTGGGGTGGTCCAACACAATAGACCTATTACACATAATGGGTACAGTTTTCAAGTTACTTGTAATCCCAAGTGGTCTGTGGCGTGACCTGTATGATCTATGAGGAGGGATTAATGATGATCTGACAGACTGACATACAGGGATGGGGTGAGTTTTTATAGTAATGGATGTTCCAGGCCTGGAGGGGGCGCTAGATGCATGGGGACTAGTGGTCATGGAGGCTGTGTCACGTGAGCTAACTACCTCTTGACTGACCAGGTGTGGAGATAGTCAATCATGCTGGACAGAGTTTGCAAGAGGAGTGACGCTAGGAACCGATTTTATTGTTAAGAGCATGTTGCTGGCCAGAAGATGTTTCCCTTGTTTGTTTAAATGCAAACCATCGCTGGCAAAGAAAGTCGGTCTGTTCCAGAAAACGTTAAAATTGTCGACAAAGGGAATGCCCATGGAGAGACAATATTGTTTGAGCCAAACATGAAGTTGGCGTGTGCGGCTGAATTTGACGTCACCAAATCGAGGCGAAGGCATGGGACCAGAGACGATACATTATTTCCCAGCAGTCAGGACGGAGTCGATTAGGGTTTTAAAATCAGTTTTAAGACTTTCTGATTTTTCTGACTTAAGGTCATTTGAGCCGATATGTGTCACGACCATAGATGCAGCGGGATTACTGTGGATAATGTGTGGAAGCACTGAGTTGATGTGGGATACCTGGGCACCGGGATAGCAGAAGGTCTCCGCCCTCGGCAGGAGAACTTGTCGGACCATGGACGAGCCAACGAGGAGGCACTGGGGTTCCGCTGTTCGGCCTTGCTGCGCTGCAGAGCAACCATGTGAAGGCCGGGCTGGATCATTAGCCTGCAGTGTTGATGCCCGCGGTCCAGAGCGGCAAAGCTGCGTAGGTTGAGCCGGGCGTCTGGTGGATCCTTCTGAATGTCTGATGATGGCATCCTGCAGCATCCTGCGTCGGTTCTCTCCCGTGTTGGAACGACGAGACGTCTGGGAAACACCGGCCACAGGTGGAGAGGAGACAGCGGCGGCGTAGGAAGCGGCGGCGGGCAGCGAAGTGACAGCGGAGGAAGAGGCGGCGGGCGTCGAAACAGCGGAGGTGGAGGACGAGGTGGCGCGTGCCAGGGCAGTGGTGGTATCCCTGTCCACAGGTGAACCGTGGCCAACTGGACGTGGCTTGAACCGGGGAGGAGAGCTAGAGCCATTTGCCATTGATGGAAACTCCTGTAGGCTCATAACTTCAAATCTGTTGCCAAGCTCCAGGCGCTGCGGTGCTGGGGGAGTCCGCGGACGACCACAATGTTTACCCTTGCGGGCTGTTGACCAATTTATCGGTTTAACAGGGGTCAAGCTCAGAATTGTCCATCCCCTTTGTTGACAGTCGCTGCCAGCTTAGGTTTTGCACCAAGTAGACTCCACTGATCGTTGGGTTTGGCTAACACAGGCCCGGGCACAGTGACAGGAGAAGAAGATCCCACACTGGCGGAGCCGGACCCCGGGAGAGTAGGATCATCGCCTGTCATGCAGAGGGAGCCGCAGCCAGAGGATCTTAGGGCGACAAGGTGTTTGAGTGGAAGCAACAGAGGATAGCTCCATGATGATGTCGTTTTTACCCCTGAGTTCAGCTTGCTGACCAGAGATCCTCTCCTTCAGTAGGCCTAAGGTAAGGTTGCATTCACACGTTTGTAGCATGGTGGTAGCTGTATGGAGCTGCTGCGTTCAGTGCAGGGTTGGTGATATCCCCTGTAGATGGTAGAGCCTTGGCCCAGCCTGCCCTGGTGGGGATGGTGAAGCCTGTGCTGTTGCTCAGGTGAGCGTGCTACTGCTGTTGCTCTGGTGAGCGTGCTACTGCTGCTACAACGGAGTGGGGTTTGCAGCAGACACATAGGTTGCAAATGGAGTAATCGGACAGCTTTGAAAATGTGCTCCACTCTCTAGCCACTGCCATTAGAATAAACTTCAGCTGTCTTGTTTTTTTAAACCCGTGAAATGCATGTTTTGAATGGGCCTTGCCTGCTCTTTGACTCATTCTCACTACCAATTTTTATTTTATTTATTTTTTCTCACTCCATATTTTAAGGTAATTGATTGGTTTAGTCATTTTCATGTAGTTTAAAATGACTTATGCATGGATACATTTGATAAGCAGGTGGAAATGAGCATACATGACACATCATTCAATAAGATGAAGCTTGGAACAGAATCTCCATGAGCCAGGAAATTCATTTAAAACCTTTCAAAATCATGTCAACAGTCAATCATAACAAAGTAACATGGGGATAGTGAATATGAATATTGATGAAAAGCTTAGAGGACAGGCTTCAGAGACATGCTGAAATCATGCCTTAAATGAAAACTATCTGTTGCACATGTAATCCATTCACTCTACATTTTTACCGTGTCTTGTCTTTGTGCAGCTTGTATCTGAACCCTCTCAGTGATGAAGGGAAGCGCTCCCTGTATGTGCGAGGCGTTCCCAGGAGCAGCAGTGGGCGGCGGGTGCGGGTCCTGGTCTCAGTGACTGAAGGCTCAGACATCTCAGAGGAC
Source organism: Hyperoplus lanceolatus (assembly GCA_026929865.2). Lineage (NCBI taxonomy): Eukaryota > Metazoa > Chordata > Actinopteri > Uranoscopiformes > Ammodytidae > Hyperoplus > Hyperoplus lanceolatus. The sequence goes on along the minus strand of CM049398.1, from coordinate 38,137,870 downwards.
TGGCACCCCATCCTCAGTGTGATACGAAAGAATGCATCCTCCTGGGACCGCCAGCGCATCCAGCAGCAGCTAAAGGTATGTCAAGTCACTTACAAAGGGATATAAATTGTTTAAACGTTATACACTCAACAAAAATATGAACGCAACACTCTGAAATGTGCATTTTTTTTGCTTTATTGGGGGTCTGGGGACTCAGAACCAGTCAGTATCTGGTGTGACCACCATTTGCCTCATGCAGTGCAACACATCTTCTTCGCATAGAGTTTATCAGATTGTCAATTGTGGCCTGTGGAATGTTGTTCCACTCCTCTTCAATGGCTGTGCGAAGTTGCTGGAGACGGTTTATGGTGGAGAAATGAACATTCAATGCACGAGCAACAGATCTGGTTGACATTCCTGCTGTCAGCATGCCAATTGCACGTTCCCTCAATGCTTGTGGCATCTGTGGCATTTTGCTGTGAGACAAAACTGCACATTTCAGGGTGGCCTTTTATTGTGGACAGTCTAAGGCACACCTGTGCACTAATCATGATGTCAGATCAGCATCTTGATGTGGCACACCTGTGAGGTGGGATGGATTATCTCAGCAAAGCAGAAGTGCTCACTATCACACATTTAGACAGATTTGTGACCAATGTTTGAGAGAAATGGTACAATTGTGTATCTGAAATGAATTTTAGATCTTTAAGTCCATCTCATGAAAAATGGGAGCAAAAACAAAAGTGTTTATATTTTTGTTGAGTGTAAGAACGGTCAAAAATACAAGAATTTCATGCATGGACCTACAATGGCAAAAATAGTTCAATCTAGTGGAATACAGTAAAAATGTCAAATATGACTGCTTCTCTTCTAAATGAAATGCTAACATTACAAAATGCATGGTTTAATAGTAGAAATGCAATGAGATTAAAAAAGGTGGTTTTCAATGGAAGTGGATGGGGCACTTTCTGCCTCGAAGGAGTATCTGGCGCTACATAGAAAATACTAATGCAATCAAATCAAATTGGTTGCTAATCTTTGACATATCCCATACTCTAATCACCACTAATGCCTCATCCCCCTACTATTTATTATATGGAAAATAATTCATTTTTTGTGTGTTTTTTTATCAATGATAAATACTTCTAATAATTAAAGTGGCATTTAAAGAGTTAAAATCCTAAAATGTATCAAATAGTTGGTCATTTTGATCAGGGCTGAAGTTGATTAAGGGATTCAAGCAAAAAAAATCAGAAAAAAATATTGATGTATGAGGATTTTTTTGCAGATTATGTGTGTGTCCATTTTTGGGTCGAAGGTGGTGAGAGGGTGCTTAATGTTTCATTTGGCACTACATAAAAAATACTAATGCAATCAAATCAATTTTGTTGCTAATCTTTGACATATCCAAGACTCCAATCACCATTAATGCCACATCCCCCTACTATTTGTATTATGGAAAATAATTCACTTTTTGTGTGTTTTTTTATCAATGATAAATACTTCTAATAATTAAAGTTGCATTTAAAGAGTTAAAATCCTAAAATGTATCAAATAGTTGGTCATTTTGATCTGGGCTGAAGTTGATTAAGGGATTCAAGCAAAAAAAATAAGAAAAAAATATTGATGTATGAGGATTTTATTGCAGATTATGTGTGTGTACATTTTTGGGTCGAAGGTGGTGAGAGGGTGCTTAATGTTTCATCTGGCACTACATAAAAAATACTAATGCAATCAAATTAATTTTGTTGCTGATCTTTGACATATCCAAGACTCCAATCACCATTAATGCCACATCCCCTTACTATTTGTTTTTCTGGAAAATAATTCACTTTTTGTGTTTTTTTGTAAAAAATATTGAAATAATTCAAATACTTAAACTGGCATTTATTGGGTTAAAATCCTGAAAATTATTGAATGTTTGGTAGTTTTGAGCCGGTAAGAAGTTGTTTAAGAGATGTATGCAAAAAAAAGTAGAAAAAAATATTGATGTACAATGATTTAATAGCACTTTTTGTGAGCGTGGACATTTTTGGGTCGAAGGTGGTGAGAGGGTAGTAAATTCGAAGGGGGCACAAGGGTTAATGCATAATTAATATCGTGTTCACCAGATCATCATAATATTACAAAGCGCTGCATGCCAACATTTTCTTCGAAACACAAGAATCTTCACTTTGATGAGGACTAACCCTTACCCTACACACGGCGGTTTATCTATATGGAAACATAGAAAAATGTGTGCCTTTATAGGGATAAGTCCTTCTTTGCCGTGGTCCAGCCCTCTAGTAAGAGATGACAAAGCTCTTCCTACATTGTGTGGGTGTGCGTCTCTCCGCAGGTGTTCCTTAGGGATTTGGAGTGGGGCCGGCAGCAGCAGCAGAGCCTCTGGAAGAGGCTGCACTTCCGCCGGGTGGAGAAGGGAGTGAGGCAGACGCTCCAGATGCTGGAGACCCACAGCCTGCCTCCAGGCACAGGAAACAGCAAGTAGCAACCAGGGGAAAGTGTCCACACAGGAGACATATCTGCAGCTAATCTCAACTGGAGCTCCCTGAAAATAATGAAACTACATTTTCTTTTTTTAGGCATTATTGCTTTATTAGCGGATGTATAGAGAGAGAGATGAAATTGGGTAGAGAGGGGAATGATTTGCTGAGAACGTCCCGGCCCAGATTCTAACCCAGGTATGCTGTGAAGAGGATTTAGCCTCTATGGTTGGGTCGCACTAACTAGGCAAGAGTGGGGTGAGATGTGCCACTTTTTACTCAAAGTGACTTTAAAGTGAGGCCTTGACAGTAAAGTCTCCAGCTCAAATATGTACATATAATTCAGGGTGTTGTGCATCCCCGGCAAACAATAACTTTGGATCTGAAATAAACTGTTTAAGTAATATAGCTTTCGGAAAAAAAGTTGTCTGGCACAACTTGCCAGTGGTGTAAATTGTGCCACAAGAGAGAATACCATGGGGTAAATTGTGCCATTGATATACATCTCATGAACTGTAATTCAAGACAAATCCATTAGACAATGACTTATTTAAGGTGTATTTAAAGTAAATAAAGTACATATTTTACAAAGATTGAAGGACAATTTTCTTAAACAAGGCCTAGCAGATCTAATGGTTTTACCTGCAAAGCTTACAATGACAAAGTCACCATCATCATCTTTCTGTTCATCTGAACTGTCATCAGTGGTGTCGTTAAGTGGAATGGAGATGTCGGTCTCTTCTGAGCTACTGTAGACAATCACTTTATGTTGGTGACCAGCGTATACAGCCATGCCAATGGCACAACTTTGCACTAGCTGCGCCGCCCTTGTAGAACCAACTACCACCTGGCATATGCGATTCCCCCTCCATTTCTGCCTTTAAATCAAGGCTCAAATCCCATCTGTACACCCTGGTTTTTCCTCCCCATTAACTATCTTACCCTCTGCACTACTATATTTGTTTATATGTGGATGTCTGGGCTTTATGTCTTTTATTTTTGTTATTGTTATTTTACCTTCATTTTTACCTACTGAATGCACGTTCAGCACTTAGGGACAAAATGTGCTTTTATAAATAAATTTTACTTACTTACTTATAACTCACCCCAGGCCCTCTGGCACAAATCACCCCAACCCCAGAAATTGGATAGGTTGTTAGGGCTGACATCGTGCTAACTATATAGACACAAAGTGTAGCATACTAAAGCACTAAAACATGTGTCAAATGTTTTCAAACGGGTCTATAATTGTTCAGACACAATAATCAGAAAACCTTGATCATGGAAATTTTACTTTGAAAGGCAAAAAACATTTTTTTGAGCTTAAATGTGCTTTTATCTTATGCCATGTTTCTCCCTTCTTTACAGGATGAGTCAAATGGATGGCTCTTCTTAAATATGTGGTCACATTTCCAATTTCTTCTATGGTTTTCTAGAAACAAGGGGTGGCACAACTTCCCCACCGGCACAACTCACCCCACTCTCCCCTACTACACCACAAGCCTTTTCAGCTTTGTTATTTTACCAGTGACAATTGTGCTGTCATTTTTTTGACTTGTAGGAATAAGTGTTAAATCGCTATATATTTTTGGGTACTGACTGAAGTGTGTGCACAGCACCAACTAAAGTGTCAAATACCGTCCAGATAGTTTGGGATGCTTGTTAGCGTTCTCCTTAATTCAAGTTCCTGATAAAAAAACATTTTAATAGTTAAGAGGCAAAGTTCTTGCACAACTGCTTATGTTTAGGCAACAATTCAGAGTTTTTGTTAAATGATCAAAAGGCCGTTGTCGAAAAACATGTTCAAAGTGAGTTGTGAAAGAAGTATTTGTTTGCAATCATTTCAGACAATAGCTAATATATTGTTGTGTTTTTGTGTTGCTGCCTATTTAGGCTTTTATTACATATCAGAATGTGTCTGTTATGTAATAAATATATTATCATATATAATATGACATATCAGAATGTTCTCAAACAAATTGATTTGATGCATGTTCTGTGCTGAACAAGAAAAGATCAACTTGTTTGCCTGATAGGTGAAGTAACAAAATGTTATTGCTAATATAAACCTGTTGCATTAAATGTTATGCTACACTCTGTGTTCTCTTATGCTGGGTTTACACTACATGACTTTTCACGCGATTAGACAGTCACAGGAGAATTTCCAATGTCGGACTGAAATCACAGGAGTCTTGGAGTTGTTGCGCGCGCCCGTAATCTCAGTCGTTTGGTTTAAGGTGGTCATCTGACCCGATTTCAGTCAGTCTTCCTCCCGTCTTGACGTTCCAACATTATCAAACAGGTTTGATATTATCGTTAGTCATGAAGGGTTGGCTCAAGCAACATTACGTGAACACTGTCACACTCTCTCCAGCACAAAACACGACGCAGGAGGAGCGGCATTAGTCGCGACCTGTGTCTGCCTGTGAGGCACTTTTTTCTGACACTTTTACCTAGCAACCTCGGCTGGAGAACCAGGCTGACAACCGCGCAACTTTAACACTTTACCGTCACATTTGGGGTTAAGAGTTAGAGTTATTAGGGGACAAGATCAGCAAACAAACCCGGCCAAATAACAAAAGGATGTCCCCCGCTCGGAATATTGAATTAACTTTTTTTTAATCAAATATAATCACAATTGCGTTTGCAGTTTTTAATGTGATCATGCATGACATTTAGCCTATGTGATTAGGGCATATAGTTGTTGATATTCACTTAAAGCCACTACGAGTAACATTTAAATATCTTTAAAACAGCCTCATGTTTCCTTTGATAATCATAAATTACCTTAAACAGCAAACGAGACCATCAGTGCAAAGAAAGACGTTTTTATATAGTTTTTAATACTGCATTTGGTCTGGTCGCACACACCGTCCGATTTTTGGTTTGCGCAAGCAGGCTCTATGGTCACATACAGTGGCGGCTCCTGACAATAATCTCAGGTGGGGCAATTTTTGCCATGATGGGTAAAATGACCCAAAATTAAACTAAATCATATAGCTAATATGACAATCTCATATTGCATTTAACAGTTTGTTTTTCCTGTTCATCTGGCATAACCACTCTGGCAACATTAGACAAGCATTGTACTGAACAGTATTTTTGGACATTAAGTTAGTTAATTTCTTGAACAAAATTATTTTAGCTCTAAAATGATTTAATTATCCGGTTGTGGCCATCACAGATAACTTGTCATCTACGAGTGTGCTCCTCAGATAGGCTTCGTTTAAAAGTTAAGAGACCTGCTCTACAATTAATCACAATAATCTGATTAATTTGACAGTTGTGTTCCGATTAAACAAAAATGGATGCTGGCATAGCATATGTGCAACATTAAAAGTGCTAATCATCACATTGGTTTGGGTTACTACTGTCTACAGCACTTGGTAGGCGGGTTTATGCCGGACGGTGATAACAGCTGTCAGAGTAAACAGTCTATGGATCAGCTGTTGAACGGCGCTGGCTCGTCCATATGCAGATTGATGATTAATGTTTGTTTTACCTTTTCTGAGAGATGATGCATAGGGGTGACACCCGAAGTTGTCCATGCGGTGTCTGTGCTGCCATCATGATGGATAAAAAGCCAGTTAACAGTCCATAATCATCATGCAGCGGCAGCAGAACAGAGCGTTTGCTCCTTAGCATCCTGCTAGCCTCGTTAGCCGTTCAAACGAGCCTCGTGAAAATCCTCAGTTATACGATCCCCCAATGTATCTTGGTAGATACTTGCTTGATGGTTAAATTTTGTCTGCTTGAATGTACTATAACTTTAAATTTGAATCTATGAATCAGAATCAGATTTATTTGTCAAAACACCGTTACAGAACAACGAAATTTAATTCCAGTTTCTCACCCCGCCAAGAAACATAGAAAGACAGTGACAATAACATGGGTGGAAAGGAGAGAGTGTAACTGTAGGTTCGTCTAGCGTGCGCCCCGCTTCTATTTCATAGAAGGAAAAGGAGAACAACAGGGAAAGACAGGTTAAAAAAAATGCCAATCTCGAACTACGTTCCTTATGGGAGCGCAGTGTGTGATCAGTAAAAAAACACCTTAGCACAATAAGCAACATGATAACACCACAGACAAATAAAACGTGTAGACTTTAAAGCACATTAAAGGGACGGGTTACGGGTTTATGGGACGGTAGATGTCGCAGCACATGCACCAGGGGGCGTACTCAGCCGACAGGCTCGCCCTGCCCGCAGCATCCAGTCTGCAACGAAGGAGGGAGAGGGGGATGGATTCAAGAGGGCTTGAGTGGTCAGGGTCATGTGTGATATGTGTCTACGTGTGTGTATGTGTGTTCCCTGTATCTATCTCCGTCCAGACACAACGGGAGTCTCAGGCACCAGGTGGTATAAGCGAGTCCATGGAGACAACCTCGAGGCCCAGCCACAGATCGAGTTCACAGGAGAGGAGGAGGGGGGCAGAGCGTCTTTCTGCATAAACATCCCGGAGAGAGAAGCGATAACACCTCCAAGGTCGGTGTGGGGAGCCGAATCGAGAGATAGCTAATTTGTTTTGAGATTGAGACTGGCGCTGGAATGTGTAGCCGGTCTTAGAGTCACTGGTGGTAGTAATCTAAAATAGCCGAAATCCAGTGGCCTTTTCACGTGTCACGGCCTACCCATATTCATCCAGATTGCATCCACTTTTCAAATAAGTCCGGGAATCACTTCCAGCTTGTGATTCACCTCGCATGTTTTTTTTAATTGAATATCTAATCATGCCCTGCTACCTGTCTGCAGTGTTTGCACTGAAAGAAATCTGGTGTTATAGAGTGTCTGTAATCGGGTACGTTACATGCCCGTTTACAGAGCCTTTACAGAGTTATTTTGTAACCTTATGGAGATTGCGATGAGTGCAGTCACTATAATAGTGAGGGCATGTTGTGAAAAACTGGGAATAAATTCCTTACCTCTAACTTCACCAATGTGTTTTTACAACATCTCTAACACATCTTTATAAGTTGAAATTCAACTCCCCTAGGGAACATCTGTGAGAGCTGCTGAAGGTTGGGGTTCTTTATATAGTCCATGGGCCAGACCAGATATCGGTACCATCTGGGTGGGCAAATTCTAGTTGTAAGGATTTGTATTCTTTTTATTATTCACGGTGTAGAAGTGGTTCCACGGCCCAAACCGTAAGTATGCACGACAAACTAACTAGCAGGGCTAATACAGACACCCGCACTCCCAGCAGGCAAAAAAATTACACATGCCAGGGTTCGTACATATGCTTGAAAGTCTGGAAAATGCTTGATTTTCAATCGAGCTTTTTCAAGGTTTGAAATGTGCTTGAAATCTGAACACTGTGCTGGAAAATGCTGGATTTTCTTGTTATTGACCAGTGTCGTTATAGGAGCCACATCCAATATGTGTGCTGCTCCTGGTGCGGTTTGACTCCCGGGTGACTTGTTGACGCGCTGTGTGTCTCAATGTTTGTAGTTGTGGTTGCTAAAGCAATGACTGAACCAAGCGATCATCTCCGGTGCAGACCATTTATTTTGCTTACCAAGACACCAATTACGGTACATGTGATTACGGAATACGTTTGTTTAGTTCCTCAGTGATAACAACTGTCATAATTGAGCTTCTAGCGGTCAAAAACCGTGAGCCCTTCCGGGGTCAAACAACCGAGGTAACCCAAATGACGTACCCTTTATACCTGTGCCTGCAGTAGGACACAGCAACACTCAGTGGTCAAAACAGACATTACAACACAAATGGCAAACAGGAAAATGGCTCTTACAGTCGTAATTCAACTAATTTTTTCAAATTTTTAATTCTGTAAATAAAAAATAAAAATCTGTCGCAATGTTTTCTTAGTCGCCGTCTTGTATGCACAAGTGCAGTTGCTCCCCGTGTTTTCTTTCCTGGCGCACGTGCCACACCTGGCGATCGCTCCAGGAATGATCCAGAACCACGAGTCGCTGCTCATGGACCTATTGCTCCCGATACTAGATATCCGTTTCCATTTGTTTACAACGAGGCCCTAATAACTGGCAGGCATAGGCTACTGTACGGTCTGCAAAAAGTACCTCCAGCTGTACACAATGGGGGAATCAGCACTTAGAAGTCATGCCAAAGGTAAATAAATTTAGATTTTTATTTTGTTCAAATTTATCGGTATTGAATATGCCGGTATTCCCTTCACCAGATTAAACACCCCTTGAATTAATATCAGGACGTTTTCGTGTATATATAGCCCGCCAAGTCTATTTGTTCCTTGATTAAACCTGTTCCACTATAAAGTAGACTGTGTTCATTGACACTCACCCCTCTACATGACTAGAAGGACCAAAGCCGATTCACACAGTTCCCAAAAGGTTGTACTTTTCACCAAAAACCTTCACACCATTTATTACCTTAAAGGCTCTGGTTTAAAGCATGTGACCCTTTGACACATACAATTCCACTTCTAATTTATCCTAGATTAAATCCAGATTTCAGACCTTTTTCCAAGATAATTTTTAGAATAAGGAGGAGATTGGATAATAGGTTTTAATTATTCTGGTGGATGAATACCTTACATTACCCCTGACTTCAAAAGACTAACCGCAAGTCCTCACTAAATTCATACACCTGGATGAACTAGGCCAGTAGAAAAATGCAATTCCCTCCTATTTCAAGGAGTGTGTTATGGGATGTGTATTCTCTTATCAGTGGTGTTGCCGTAGTGTAGGTTTGAATTGCTTACCTCAGGAGCGCCTCAATCTCTTTAAAGAAAAACCCTAATTAGGTCCTTGTTCCCAACTCTAAACTAAAAATCAGGCACAGGATTTATAAAGTTTTCAAGAAATGTTATTCAATCAATATAAAAAGATTATACGTTCACTATATAGAAAGAGAAGATAAAATAAAATGAAAGGAAGGAAAATAAGTCCTACACTCCCATTAATGTGGTTAATATATGTAGATAGTCTAACGGCCTCCACACACATCCTACCTCTACTGCGCATCTACCTCGCGTCTGCATCTGACTTTTTGTCACTGACCGTGTAATCAACCTTGAGCGGGCACACATCCAACCTCAGACGCACTGCTGATGCGCGTCGGAGGCACGTCTGCAGCGACGCTCCCCTTTACCTCAGGAGGCTCGCCTATTTCTTTCTGAGAGCTTCGGGTCTCTCTGCTTTAACTGATAGAGAAATACTCTGCTGAGAGTCATATTGACTTCATACCGGCAGCTTTCGCTGTAGTTTCACCATTTCCTGGTGTGTCCCTTTCAAAATAAAACTTCCAACTATAGCGAAAATGTGGCAAAAAAAAGGCAATGGGGCGCACGGATTACTGTCCAGACTCAATATAACACTTAATATAAATCATATGCATCATAAATGACACGAAAAAACTTAATTTTTAATGGGAATTATTTATGAAAACTCTATGTAGAAAGATAGGGCTTTTAGAAGCAGCGCTGCAGCAGCAGCTGCTGAGAGTTCCATGTGTGTCCGAGAAAAGTCCGAGAGACGCAGCAGTAAGGTAAGGCGACGCGCTCCAGAGGTAGACGCAGGATGTGTGCAGAGGCCGTAAGACTTAGCTTATTTGTTTTATGTAATTTGTTCACATTGAATTTAGTTCATGAGTTTTCTCGTTCTCAAATTTCAAAGTGTGTCCACTGTTTACACAACTTCAGAGTCAGGAAAAAGTTGGTTACACAGCTTTAAAACCTTGTTGATCCACAAGAGATCCTATTCGGAGCTCTATCAAGTATAAAAGTTTATCCACCGTTTACACAACTTACACAACTATTCTCTGAGTTTATGGCCGAGCTTTCACCAAAGTCATATAAATTTTAATTTCTTCAAACTCTTATAACAATGGTGATTTTGCGAAACAAAGAGTCAGGAAAAGTTGGTCATAACAGCTCAAAACTTCAACTCGATGCCATTCCACAACCTGGTTCATCAATTAATTCCTATTAGTAACCCAAATGTTTCCTTACCAATCTTCTCAGAAAAAAGAAGAATTGGTTCAGAGCTTCACCCTCTTCTCTAGAACAAAAAATTAACAGCCCTCAATTTTTCTAAGTATTTTGCACTCAAAAAGATTCAAAGTCTTTCGTCCATGCTAAAAGAACAAAAAAGTGGATCAATCAAAACTTCCCCCCAAAAACAGCAAAACCTCAAAACCATGGCTTTAAATAGTCTGCAGACAGAGAGAGTGGGTGTGTGTATTAGGAAGGGAGAGGGTGGGGGGAAAGATGAGGGTGTGTGTGTCCAGCTCAAGGACCCACTGCCCCCCTTGTCTCCCTCACCCCTGACCTGTCCCAGGACAAGCCCAGGCATGCCTTTTCAGAGAGGCCTTAGGAATTCACAATTATGTATATATTTCAGGATAAAAACTTGAATACATTAATATTAAAGGTGACTTGTTACCTTGCCTGTCTTATTCAAAATATCATACTTTTCCATATGAAAACAAGAAATATACATTTCCCATTCACCTGAGACCAAGATATGTGCAATGAAAAGTTCAACACGGACAATATCACTCTGGATGACTGTTCCTTCATGTTCTTCTTTGTAAGTTACACCAAATCCCGAGTTTGTATGTGTTATTGACTTGTTGATACAAATAAATAGCATGCTAAATTGATGCTCAACACCGTTAGTAATTAGCTGACCAGCTAGTTCTCAATAATTTATTGCTCCAAATTCACGTTTTCAGCTGGATAACGTAAGCTCGGGGGTTACTTCATTGTAACGTTATGTTACACTCAGCTGGGTTAGCTCGATGCAGCTCCCATAACAAGTTGTATACCTAATCCATTGGTCAAACTGTAGTGATTAGTTACAGAACCAAGATCCAACATTTTAATTTTGTGAAGTTGTCGAAGTCGAGAACGGTCTTTGCTGTCAGAGTCGTTGCAGTGTGCTGCCAAAAAGTAATTTCAGTCCACAGTCCCAGCATGTTAACGCTATGTCGCCATATTTGTACTGATGCTTTATTGGACCAGAGCCCACTTAGTCCCATTTACGTTCTGAAATCATGGACATATATTGGCTTAAATACCTTTTTTTATTTGACTGAAAGACCTTTTTGGGAGGATCACTTTTTGGCAACACACCAACATACAAAAACTGTAATCTGGCAATCTAGCAATATTGAAAATGTCTGGTCATACACAAACTCAATAATGTATTTAAATATATAATATCTAGGCATCCATTTATACATACAGTGGCTTGCGAAAGTATTCATACCCCTTGAGATTTTCCACATTTTTTCACGATACAACCACACATGAATTTATTTTAATGGGATTTTACTGTATGTGATGGACCAACACACAGTGGTGCATAATTGTGAAGTAGAATGAAAATGAAATATGTTTTCCAATTTTTTTTATGAATAAAAATCTGAAAAATGTGGCGTGCATAAGTATTCAGCCCCCCTGAGTCACTGCTTTGTAGAACCACCTATTGCTGCAATTACAGTTCCAAGTCTATGGGGGTATAGTATGTCTCTACCAGCTTTGCACATCTACAGACTGACATTTTTGCCCATTCTTCTTTGCAAAATAGCTCGAGATTCAGATTCAGCATCAGATGGAAAGTGTCTGTGAACAGCAATTTTGAAGTCTTTCCAGATATTGTCAATTGTATTTAGGTCTGGACTTTGACTAGACTATTCTAAACCATGCCTACTGTATGTTTTGATCTAAACCATTGCATTGTAGATCTGGCTGTATGTTTAGGGTCATTGTCCTGCTGGAAGGTGAACCTCCACCCCACTCTCAAGTCTGTTGCAGACTCTAACAGGCCCTGTATTTGGCTCAATCCATCTTCCCATCAACTCTAACCAGCATCCCCGTCTCTGCTGAAGAACAGGACCCCCAAAGCATGATGCTGCCACCACCTTGTTTCACAGTGGGGATGGTGTGTTCAGGGTGGTGTGCAGTGTGAGTTTTCAACCACACATTGGCCCTCATTTATCAATTTTGCGTGGAAACTGGTGCAGATTCTGGCGCAAATACCTCCCTACGCCAGGTGTCGCGTGGTATTTATCAAACAGTCGTATCTCGCCAATCTCAGCGTACGCCGTATTGATAAATGCGGCGGCTGAAAACGATCGTACCACGCCCCTATATTTTCTCAGTTTAGACCTCGCCCAGAGGTTTTACGACATGGATATGCGAATTACGGCACAGAAGAGGAATTTATCTGAAGTAGAAATTGACAGAATAACAGCGAAAGTAGAAAAAAAATAGTTTCATTTCGGAGCATTACAAGCGGCATCAAAGAACAACAGAAGGCAGCAGTTAGGAAGGAAATAACTGCTGCAGTCAACAGCGTTGGTGTTGACAAAACGATCTCCAGCTGAGGATTTTGCATTTTAGGTTTACATCAGTAGGCTATCGCTCAAATGCTATAAAACAGCATATACAATTATATGTCGCCATTTCTTTACATAGATGAAGAAAAAGTGGTCTGACTCAAACATCACCACTAAAAAAAGCGTGTTGCTGTTCTGAAATGCAACCAACTGAGGGTGCGGGCATAATATAGCCTAAGTAGTAGAGGAGAAACAGACGCACCAACTGTCCGGTAATGGTCCCCATAAATGAAATACATGTCTGCAGAGATTTGAATGATTAGAATGTATTGGCCCTTTTAGATAGCACTACTCAAAAGGGTTTTAAAAACTAAAAATAACACATTTTGCGTTTTACTGTATGACAGCATGAGTGGTCAGCCCGGCGGTCAGCTGCACAAGCCGACCCGGCAACGATCAGCTGTGAGAGCGCCCACTGTCCTGCTCCACCAGCAGGTCGGAAAAACGTGCCGGTTAACGGTGGAAATAAATCGCTCGCTTAAGCGATCAATGACACATTAAAAGAGGAACTAACATCTAAAAAGTGCGTCAAATAAATAAAATGTTAAGCTGAATGTTGTGCCGTGTATTTTTATCATAAAGAGCAGTGTAGGCCTACTACATATTTAATACTGTGGCTAACATTTTGAATGAATGCAGCCCCCGTGCCTCAGTGTCCCCCCAGCAGCTCCAGATGGAGATAACTGCCCTTATGCAGTCCCATGCAGCGCTCCTAAGTGGCCGGTGTGTGCACTATTGAATCAGCTCTCCTACTCAGTTTCACACCATAAGCTGCACAATTTTAAGTGATTAATATCTTTATTTCGGTCTGAGCAAACACTGCATTTGTATTATCTTCTTATAATTGTCCAACAAAGTCATCGGCTACCCGGCACAGCCTGCACTGCGAGTCCATGCTGTTTACAAAATTGAGTACACGAGCTGAGAGCTGGCGTGGGATTTGAGCGTATCTTGCATGTTGGTTAATTACCTCCAAGTCCTACACACTTGATCAAATCAACCTCAAAGCTGCTCAGGGAGGTCTAGAAACAATGATAACACGGGAAGCTGGCTCTATCGGCTCCATGGCCTTCGTAGTTTCTCGGCGCCATCGTCACGAAACAGGAAGTCGCTGTAATTTCGCTCTGCACTGTCCCATGTGCTCCAAACTTCACCTGCCTGGTAAAGCTGCGAACACACCGCACTGGCCGCGCGGCGAGATTACATACAAAGTCAATGTACTAGCGCGTGGCCGCGCGTCCACCCAATAATCGGTGTCCAGTGGCTGGCGGCGCGTGAATTGGGAGCGTGGCCATTTGCGGCGCGTAGAAATTGCATCATCGAAGGAGCGTGAATCGAAGGCGTGTGCGGCGAACGCGGCGCCGCACCTCCACAGCCAATCAGCGTTGCGATTGCCCGGTGGTCTGCAAGACGAGGTGGGTGTGTGGAGTGAGGACATTGGGCTTCCAATACATTCTGCAAATATGTGTATTTTGCATCTGTTTCGCTGTTGGTTGTACTTTAGCCAAGGCAGCGCCGGTTAGCATAGTGAAACTCACCCAGCTGTGTGCTGTTCCTGAGGATAATATGAACCCAAACTTGACGGAAGTGTCCGTGTGGAATTCCAATATAGTACAGTGAAGCACCGGTGTTGTCCTCCGTCAGCCGGCACACTTTCACTTTCAGGTAGGCTGATGTCTGCCTTTATTTTTGCAGCTAATCACACAATGCTGTTGTTCTTGTGTTTAGTATGTTGCTGAATTACTATTAATATGTGTGTATTTTCAATCGGGGTGCGACCATGTTGTTGTTGCACCCTAAGTGTGATGGGTTTGATCTCGGCGTCGGCGTTAGGCCCAATATGATCAAGCGGCGAGCCTCTTGCGGCCAACTGCCGCAGGCGGCCAGTGCGGTGTGTTCCCGGCTTAAGAGCCCAGGCCTGAGGACGTCCTCGCATCCGTATCAAGCGTGTCGCCCAGAGTGAGCCGGGACGGCGTCCAGCACGAGAGTGCGAGGGCCCGGTCATCACTGTTCGCAGTTTTAATATTTTCATTATATTTATAATATTTTAATAGAGGGTGTAAACAATGTAATTGTCTACCCCCAGTAGAACTGAGAATGTCTATGATTGCTGTCTCTGCTGTTGTTTTCTTGCCTTTCCCCCCTCTCAGTCTTAATAGTTAAAGGTTCAGTAAGCAGTATGGTCAGTTAAGCTAACTTCCTGTCACTGACTGCACTCAGCAGTCCCTTCACGTCACCACATTAATGCACTGCGGTCTTCAAGCAGCGACTTATCTAGCATCATCTCAGGTAAGTCAGTGTGATAAAACATGATAAAAACCATCAAAACAGACATTGGGAAGGATTTTGACCTGCTCCGCCATTATAGGCGCATAAACATTCACCGATCTGTCGCTCTGCGCGTGCACCGGCAGTGAAAAGGGTGCCGGTTTGTAGCGTTCTCTCTTCTGATTAAATATCAGTGAAGGGTTCATAGAAAAGTTGATTTTGCTGATTACACGCAGAGTGGGTTAGTCGGCTTTATGAAACGCGCACACATGTAAGTGATAACTGTATGAATAAAGAGTGAATGAACACTTATATTAAAGAGGACCTATGATACTTTTCGACTTTTATCACCTATAAACGTTGTTATAATGATTTATAGTCATGTTTAACCATACTAGAGTATCAAATAATTACGTACATGCATTTTGATGTATTCCCTGCTGACCGTCTGGGGGTGGCTATGCAGAGCACTAAACACTATGGCAGCCGGTTGAGCCGAACTCGTTCAAATTTCCGGATAGTTTCTGTCACGCTCGGGTAGTTTCTGTCATGTTTCCATGTATGGTAATGCTGCTCAGGCAAGCTCCAGCTGCATGCCCCCACCTTCCTGAAAATTTCCCGCTGCTGGAAGGAAGGTAACCAATCACAACGGAGTGGGGTTTGCAGCAGGGGGGGAGGGGCGGAGACGCTCAAAGCAGTGTGTAGAGAGAGACTGCTGTGCTCGCTAGAGTGAGAGGAAGAGTGTCCCGAAAATCTACATAGTTTTTTGTGATGTGATTCGTGTCAGGTTGCTCTATAGCAGTTTTTAACAAGAAATGAAGACCAGAAAAGTAGTATAATAGGATCTCTTTAACATAAATAAATCGCTTACTTCACCTTTAAAGCTGGGGTGGAGGATTTGGGGAGAAAATGGCAGTTGGGATAGAGATTCGAATCTAAATACCTCAACCGCTCCACTTGTTCTCTTTGGTCCCTCCCCTATGGTCCCTCCCTGACACGCTCTACACCAACAAAGCTTTGCATTGTGTATTAAAGCTACAACGAGTAAGTCGACACGTTGGCGACACCTTTGAACAAAAGCGGTAGTATTTTTACGACGCCAGCTGTCGTGAAGCTGTTTTCTAGCTCGTGCAGGGCGTGCAAGATTAAAATAATCAGGAAGTAATATAGTGCGTGTCCATGTGTTGAAAGTGTGAGGGCACCGGACTCTTTTCGGCTCGGTGAGAGTGGTTAGTGACACAGCATCAACTACACCTGATTGCAATGAGTTGATCCATTGTCACCTCTCACGGAGCTGAACGAGTATGTGTCCCCACACAAAGCGAATGAACGAGAGACGGCAGTTAGTTATGGATCACGATGAGGTAATGTGTTTATGTTGTTGTAAATAATGACTATTTCAGATGAATAATGGTCATCTGATGATGCTGGTGAGGCAAAGTAAACTTTGTTTTAGTAGGCTACCGCTCATTCATTTAGGAGTAAACACTGCAGTCTAGGTTCTGTCATGGAATTGAAATACCAACCTTTAAAAGATGAGAATATAGTCAATTAATACGAGGTGACACAATGTTTAAATACAAAAATAGAACAGATCTTTAATGTTTGCAAACATGAGTCAAGACAACAATCAAGCAATGGGATTGTGTGAAATGACCACCGATAGGCGGTCCTACAGAGAGTTTATAGGGAAATCTAATTACGCACGAACATTCCAGCCTACGTACAAGATTCTCCTCAGTCAGAGAATTGTTAGTTATCTTGCAGACACAGTTCTCCGGAGCCATCTCAGTCAAAACATACATTCCCGTACGCCGTTTGAGTATCTCAGAACATAATCAGAACATAACAACCTTCACCATACGGTCAGAACCTTCACCATAAGGTCAGGTCAGAACTTTTGTTGATTAGCTTACGAATATTTAGGGTCAAGATGGCACTAGTCTATATAAACACATAATTATTATGACTGTAATAAACAATTCCACAACAGTTCACTCCGTGAAATTGTGTATACGTTGCTTGGCAACGCCCTCCCGCCCGCCTATCACTCTCCCTTTTAGCTTTTCTTCATTGCATTTTCTTTTTTTTCTTTGATAGTTCAGCCCCGTTATCAGTCATTATGACGACAAATAACTGTCTCAAACAAGGCTCCCGCTCCCCTTCTAGGGTGACCAGATCGCATTTCCATTACTTTTCACACGTCCCGCAAATTGAGACGTTGTCCCGCATTGTTATTGAAAGTGAGCCCCCCTTTTTAAATGCGTGTTTTATAATCTGGCATTTATCCGATAGCTGTGAGGAGACAGCAGTCTCCGTTTGTCTGTGTGTGTGTATCGGGCTGCTGTGTTCAGTGGGCTCTGTGAAGGTGCTGCCTGCAGTGCTTCAGCGTTTACCTTCCTGTTACTTCAAAATAAAAGCCAACTCACATTTGTCAAGTGAAATGCTAATCTGAAGCCAGTGAAATGCTTTTAATGTGAAGCCGCAGCCTTAATGCTCTATTTGTTTAACAGTAGCTAACTTAACTGCTGTGCGCTGATCTAAAGATAGTGTTTTTTTAATATAGAAAGCCGTGTCTCTGGCATTACCAGTGGTGACACGAGTTTATTTTGCTAAAAAAACGGCACTTTGTCCCGCATAAACGTAGTCTTTGTCCCACATCTGGTGAATTGGGATCTGGTCTCCCTATCCCCTTCCCTCACCTGGAGTGATAGGCTTCTCAAATCGCGTTCCTGCGCCACACTGAAATCTGCGACCAATACGGATATGTGACCATAGAGCATGCACGCGTGAACCGAAAATCGGACTGGGTGTACGACCAGATCAAATGCAGTAATAAAAACTATATAAAAACTTCTTTCTTTGCACTGATGGTCTCGTTTGCTGTTAAAGGTAATTTATGATTATGAGAGAAAACATGAGGCTGTTTAAAAGATATTTAAATGTTACTCGTTGCCGCTTTAATGCACACAAAAAATTTAATATTTTACAGGAACCTCTGGTTTGTACTGACATTTAACTTGATTCCAACAGAGAGCTATGTACATTTACATTTTAAGACCTCATCTGCACATCTGACCATGCTACAGTGTGACTGTTCTTACCTTTGGGTCTTTGGTGAAGCCTTTATTCCTGATGCTGCATCACTGGGCTGTGCTGAGGTGGACAGGTGGCCCAAAATATTTCTGTGATGTGAGTTGATATGGCTATTTCTATGTTAGCCACTAGAGAGCGCTTCAGCATCTTGTATGTGTAGTTCAAAGGTTATTGAGCTATGTGTTGGAGTCACATGTTATGCTTGGTATGCAATGTCCGTGTATGACTTTGAGCCAAACTATTAAACAGTCAACTCTACAGCATGAAAAGGAGTTACTCTTAACCACTAAGTAAGGATTCATGACAATTTCAAATGAGCATCTGAGAAGAGAAGTATACATGACCATTGGTTGTTACATTATAATAATAAAACATAATACAAAATGCATGATAATGGAAATAACATCGTATTAGAATCTTTGTCATTCTAATGAAATGCAGTTTAGTATCTAACCATAGTACAGAGAAGCAGTACAGTGCCGTGTGATTTATAGCAAATGAAACATTGTAAAGCTAAGGTAAGGTACAATCAAACAGAAAAGTTTACTTCTGCCTTTTATTAAATCAGAATCAAGCCTTCTGATAGATAGCCGAACCGAAATCCAGCCGAGAAGCCCAGAGGAACTGAACTGCATCTCTATTTAGCCTGTCTGTGTGGGTGGCAACTACGTGTGTGTGTGTGTGTGTGTTTGTGCCATGTCTTCACACGTGTGCTCTAAGGGAGATTATGCAATGTATCTAATATCAGACCATAATATGTGCTCCTTTAATAGACGTGTCCATGTGTTATTAATAAGCACCTGATGGGTGCTGTAAATGTTGTGAGGATAAAAGGTCATGTCTTAGATAAGTGTGTCTTGTGACTCTGAGTTGGTATAGTGTTTTTCACTTAACCAATATTATTGATCAAATACTGAAATCCACGACAAGAGATTTCGATTTATGTCACCATCTTGAAACGCTCACCAGAAATCCGTGAAATCCTACATCCTGCCTTTTATAAAACAAAATGTATCACAGAGCGATTCACACAAAAATACCCCAGAACCTCATAATAGGAGCAAATCAATTGTATATAGTAGCGTACCGTGGGGTTCATATATATATAATGCCTTTCATACTCAGTCTGTTTTGTATTCTTGTGCTAATGTAGACCTGCATGTAGGTACTTTCTTCAATCACTGTGATAACCTCTTTAATAACTGTAATAATCTCTTTTATTACGAACATGTCATGTTGGAAAGACATGTTTGGGATGCTGAATCAAAACATTACAGCTCTGTATCGTTTTGCTCCATAGTTTTCCCCACTTGGCCTCAGCTTACTACATTGTATAGCAGTGCTGTCACTTCAATCACACTCAGCACTTTACTCTTAACAGTGAAGGCTGTTACATACTCCGCAAGAAGAAAGAACAAAGTTCTCGGTGACAGAGCTGCGAGAAGTTCTTTCTGGTCTGACATTACATACTTCACGAGAACTCAAGTGCCGAACTCCTCATCGCGGCGCATTGTTACCATGGTAATTGACTCAGTAGCGCCAGCTGATTTCACTTCGCTTTCCTCATTGACTTCAGACTGACCAATCACACAATAGTTCTCGGACAAGCTGCGAGAAGAAAGTTCGGCCCGGGTGATGTGTCGAGAACAAGCTGCGAGAACAGCTAAACAAGAGCTGAGAGAAGAAAATGACGTCATTTTCTTCTCGCAGCTCTGTCACCGAGAACTTTGTTCTTTCTTCTCGCGGAGTATGTAACAGCCTTGAGTAAATGGTTAACCCACTGGCTGTGAAGAAAGAAAACAGGCATCATACCTGGTTGAGGAGTCTTTTACTGCCTGTGTGTGTGTGCTGTGAACCTTGTCCGTCCACAGTTTGTCAGTCTGAGCAGGGACACACACACACACAGGACACCATGGCCTCATCCAAAGGTAGGCTTCTTTCTCTTTCAGCTTCACAAACTTCAAGATGTTGATTTGTCAAATGCACAAAAGTTACAGCAGCAGAGAAGAGAGCAACACCTGAGACAAATAAACACAAAAGTAATGTATGGACACAGAGTAGTTAAAATGTGTGTGTGTGTGTGTGTGTGTGTGTTATATATATATATATATATATATATATATATATATATCAAGTTGCTTCATGTCATTTTATGATGCATATGATTAATATTGAGTTTCAACAGTAATCCTAGTGCCGGGAAACCGTAAAACTACTGTGAATGCTACTGGTATGACTGTCAACAGAGTATTACGTTTCTTTTTGGGTCCATGGACAATGGCCCGTTGACTGTTGTGGGGACTCCAGACATGAAGTCAATGATAGTGTTCTTGTTTCTACGGCGGTTACTGATTGCCTTGAATGCAGCCATTGACCCTGACATGAACTGCTGGATAATAACATGTACTACATTTCAGATGTATAGGACAAATCAGTCAATATTGTAAATTTTCCTTGTCAAAAAAATCCCAATGTGTATCACATTCATTTTCTTGTATGAATTGTGCTTTTCCAATAAAATCTTAAATATTAAGAGAGCTGTGAGCCGCAGACAGGAATCCAGAAAGCAATGAGAGATGCATGGTGACACTTTGTTGATTTGGGTCTGCACATTTCATTTTTTCATTTCATTTTCCTTTATTTAACCTCGAGAGATCAATTGAGGTGTGACCCTCTTTTACAATGACGTCGAGAATACAGATACACAATATACAATGAGAATACATAACAAGTTTACACACACACACACACACAACAACAACAATTTAAAATATTCAAATAAATTGAATGAAAGAGACATAGCCTAATTAAAACAGTTACAAGTGTAGAGGGGCTGATTCAAAATAATAATTTTAAATTGGTTAACAGTTATGAGTGTATTTATTTTAATCGTATGTTGAAGGCTGTTCCAGGAGTCAGGGGCACTATGGCTAAAAGCGGTTTTACCAAGCTCAGACCGGGCATAGGGAACATATAACATGAGCATGTCAGTTGAGCGGGTTTGATAAAGCCCATCTGAAATAAGCAGCATTTCAGTCAAATAGAGTGGTAGCTTTCCAGTCAGAGCTTTATATATAAAAATATGCCAATGTGCATCACGGCTCTCCTTAAGGAAGGACCACCCAACCTTTTCATATAAAATACAATGGTGTGTATCATAGGCATCTCCTGTAATGCATCTCAAAGCAGAGTGATATACAGAGTCTAGAAGTTTAAGACATGAATGAGATGCATGCCGATAAACCACATCACCGTAATCAAGGACAGACATAAAAACTGCCTCAATAATCCTTTTCCTACTGAACAACGGGAAGGTGGCTTTATTCCTATAAAAATATCCAATCTTATGTTGCAGACGACAGACAAGATTTTTTATGTGAAATGTAAAAGAGAGTTTTTCATCTATCCAGATGCCAAGATATTTATATTCAGTGACTCTTTCAATATGAGATCCATTATTTGTGTGAATAATAAGATCATTAAAATGTGTAATTCTTGCTCTGGAAAAGCACATATATTTTGTTTTTTCTGTATTAAGGACAAGCCTGAGATCCAATAGACAGTTCTGCAGGGTGTTAAAAGAGCTCTGTAGGTTCTGAACAGATTGTTGTACTGAATCAGAAATGCAATACAGTACAGTGTCGTCGGCATACAAATGGGCATGGCAGTTTTGTAGTGATGAAACAATGTTATTGATGTAAATTGTGAATAGGACTGGACCTAAAATTGAGCCCTGCGGAACACCATTTGTAACTGTTAAAAACTCAGTTTGGTGGCTTCCCAGTTTTACTGACTGCTGTCTATCAGAGAGATAGTCCCTAAACCAGCTACATGTAGAATAATCAAAACCAATTTCATGCATCCTCTTTAAAAGCAAATGGTGATCTAAAGTATCAAAAGCTTTTGACAGATCAACACAAAGTGCTGCACAGTGCATTTTTTTATCGATAGCTGTGACAATGTTGTCTAAGACCAAAGTGACAGCAGATATGGTACTGTGGCCTGCCCTAAAACCAGTTTGAAATGGACTCAAAATGGAAGCACTGGATAAAAAGGTTTTCAACTGAGTATTAATGACTGATTCTAGAATTTTTGCCAGGCATGGGAGTTTGGAAATTGGCCTGTAATTATTGAGATCACTTTTGTCAACCCCTTTATGTAATGGAATGACGTGAGCTTTTTTCCAGACTTTAGGAACCAGAGGAGATGGAAAGATTAAAAATATGGGTTATTTGTTTTGATATGATAAGTGCAGAGAGATTTATTGAAAATGGGTCCAAATTGTCCTCTCCCATGTACTTCCTGGGGTTGATGGCAAGAAGCGCATCTACAACAATACTTGTTGGAACTTGAACAAGGCTGAAAAGAGGTGTTTTAGAGACAGGTGGTATGCTATTTTTATTTCTGGTGGTGGAAGGCGTAGATACTCCATTGTGAAAGAGTTTACCAGCAGCTATAAAGTGTTTATTGAAAGCTAAACCAATTTCTTTCTGATCATTTAAAGTCTGATCATTTATTTTTAACTGACTGGGAACAGTGCTAGAATTATTTTTGTTATAATTCACAGCCTTCCAAAATAATGCAGGGTTGGAGTAGCAGTTGGAAATTAGTTTGAGGTAGTAATCTGATTTAGCTTTCCTAACCATGGATATGCACCTATTTCTGATTTGTCTGAAAGCAGTCCACTTAGAGTTTTCACCAGAGCGTCTAGCTAGGGCCCATGCTTTATTTCTCTCTGCAAATATATCGGACAATTCATTTGTGAACCAGGGGTTTGATCTATTTTTTACTCTGTGCTTTTTAAGGGGTGCATGCTTGTTCAAAATGGAGGAGAAAGTATTGGTGAAAAATTCTAAGGCCAATTCCACATCAGATATTTCACTTGTAAGATGAATGTCACTTTGATAGAGTTCATTTAAAAATGCTTGCTCTTTAAAACCTTTAAAATTACGCTTAATAATGATTTTGGGTTGAGATTTTTTAAGATGAATACTTCTGATACAGGCCACCAGGCAGTGATCACTGATTCCAAGCTCAAAGACACCAGCAGAAACTATTTTATTGCTTTGATTTGATAATATTAAATCGATCAAAGTTGATTTTGCTGGGTTTTTTAGATTAGGTCTTGTGGGCTCAGTTATTATTTGTGTAAGATTTAGGTTGCTACAGATTTCTTTAAAAGGTTCTGAGGCACCAGAAAGCCAATCAATGTTAAAATCACCCATCATAATGACCTCTCTATTTACATATGGAGAGATTAAATGTGCTAGCTCACTCAAGGAGCTGGTTACCGCTGAAGGGGGCCTGTACACACCAATTACAATAACACAATCATTGGACGATAAAGACAATTCCAAAGCAATAAATTCAAAGCAGCTTCGAACAGAGACAGCATGTAGTAATGATACAGAATAATGTGATTCAACATAGACAGCCACTCCCCCACCCCATGTGGTCCTGTCTATTCTGAATAAACTATAATCATTTATTGCCACCATAGAGTCATGTGTACTGCTCTTCAACCATGATTCAGTCAGAACCAAGACATCTGGGTCAGACTGAGAAACTAAGATGTTAACATGGTCTAATTGATTGTGCTGCAGCAAACTTCTTACGTTTAAGTGAATAAAACCCAAACCCTTTCTTGATTTGAGGATGTTTGGTGAGTTTAGTTCTGATATGCTCGTGTCCGGGTTATCAACAGCGGGGTGGTCCATCATAGTTGATCTATTACACATAATAGGTACAGTTTTCAAATTACTTGTAATACCAAGTGGTCTGTGGCGTGACCTGTATGATCTGTGAGGAGGGATTAATGATGATCTGACAGACTGACATACTGGGATTGGGTGAGTTTTTATAGTAATGGATGTTCCAGGCCTGGAGGGGGCGCTAGATGCATGGGGACTAGTGGTCATGGAGGGTGTGTCACGTGAGCTAGCTACCTCTTGACTGACCAGGTGTGGAGATAGTCAATCATGCTGGACAGAGTTTGCAAGAGGAGTGACACTAGGAACCGATTTTATTGTTAAGAGCATGTTGCTGGCCAGAAGATGTTTCCCTTCTTTGTTTAAATGCAAACCATCACTGGCAAAGAAAGTCGGTCTGTTCCAGAAAACGTTAAAATTGTCGACAAAGGGAATGCCCATGGAGAGACAATATTGTTTGAGCCAAACATGAAGTTGGCGTGCGCGGCTGAATTTGACGTCACCAAATCGAGGCGAAGGCATGGGACCAGAGACGATACATTGTTTCCCAGCGGTCAGGACGGAGTCGATAAGGATTTTAAAATCAGTTTTAAGACTTTCTGACTTTTCTGACTTAAGGTCATTTGAGCCGATATGTGTCACGACCATAGATGCAGCGGGATTACTGTGGATAATGTGTGAAAGCACTGAGTTGATGTGGGATACCTGGGCACCGGGATAGCAGAAAATCTCCGCCCTCGGCAGGAGAACTTGTCGGACCATGGATGAGCCAACGAGGAGGCACTGGGGTTCCGCTGTTCGGCCTTGCTGCGCTGCAGAGCAACCAGGTGAAGGCCGAGCTGGATCATTGGCCTGCAGTGTTGAAGCCCGCGGTCCAGAGCGGCAAAGCTGCGTAGGTTGAGCCGGGCGTCTGGTGGATCCTTCTGAACGTCTGATGATGGCATCCTGCAGCATCCTGCGTCGGTTCTCTCCCGTGTTGGAACGACGAGACGTCTGGGAAACACCGGCCACAGGTGGAGAGGAGACAGCGGCTGCGTAGGAAGCAGCGGCGGGCAGCGAAGTGACAGCGGAGGAAGAGGCGGCGGGCGTCGGAACAGCGGAGGTGGAGGACGAGGTGGCGCGTGCCAGGGCAGTGGTGGTATCCCTGTCCACAGGTGAACCGTGGCCAACTGGACGTGGCTGGAACCGGGGAGGAGAGCTAGAGCCATTTGCCATTGATGGAAACTCCTGTAGGCTCATGACTTCGAATCTGTTGCCAAGCTCCAGGCGCTGCGGTGCTGGGGGAGTCCGCGGACGACCACAATGTTTACCCTTGCGGGCTGTTAACCAATTTATCGGTTTAACAGGGGTCGAGCTCAGCGGGAATTGTCCATCCCCTTTGTTAACAGTCGCTGCCAGCTTAGGTTTTGCACCAAGTAGACTCCACTGATCGTTGGGTTCGGCTAGCACAGGCCCGGGCACAGTGCCAGGAGAAGAAGATCCCACAATGGCGGAGCCGGACCACGGGAGAGTAGGATCATCGCCTGTCATGCAGAGGGAGCCGCAGCCAGAGGATCTTAGGGCGACAAGGTGCTTCATTTGAGCGGAAGCAACAGAGGATAGCTCCATGATGATGTCGTTTTTACCCTTGAGTTCAGCTTGCAGACCAGAGATCCTCTCCTTCAGTCGGCCTAAGGTAAGGTTGCATCACACGTTTGTAGCATGGTGGTAGCTGGTGCTAGCTTGCTGTATGGAGCTGCAGCGTTCAGTGCAGGGTTGGTGATATCCCTTGTAGATGGTAGAGCCTTGGCCCAGCCTGGCGGGGATGGTGAAGCCTGTGCTGTTGCTCAGGTGAGCGTGCTACTGCTGTTGCTCAGGTGAGCGTGCTACTGCTGTAGCTCAGTGAACGTGCTACTGCGTGTACTGCGTGACATGGGGTTTGTAGATAACCTTTGACTCCAAATTTGACGAATACTTTTTTGTTTCTTGCTACTTTATACTTATTAACTGCATCATCATGTTCTACAAATTGTCAACATGTCTCTTCACTCAGGTATTTTCCCACAGGCACTGAAAACAGCAGTCATCAAGTCACTCCTAAAAAAGAACAATCTAGATATGTCACTCATGAACAATTATAGGCCCATATCTAACTTTAGATATGTTAGTTTACAATATGAAGAATTTTAGAATATAATTTCCATGAAACTGTACAGTCATAAAGTGACAGATGTAGTGGTTTCCTACGTAGATTGTCTATAGGTTGCATAAAAATGCAACAATAACAAGTAGAGGAGTTTCCTCCTGTTTTGGCTATCGAGAAAAAATAATAACAGATATTAATTTTAACTTAACTTCTGTACGGGGCATCACCCAGAGTTAACTGGGAAAATGACAGCTTTACCTAAATCAGTCTCATACATGTTATCAATTGAATTGATAATTAAATCAATAACAATAAAAAGTTACTAGTAATTAGGGGGTCAAGGGATTTCTAAATGGAAGAGGATGGCAATGTTCATTCTTATGCATGAGTGATCCGAACAAGTGGACAGATCTAACTATAGGTGGAAACACTCAGGACGCATTAAAGACGCATTGATTTCGGATCACAAAAAACACATTCGGAGGTGGTTTATTGGAGAATTATGAGACCGTTAAGCAGTGTTGTGCATCACTCCTCTGTGTCTCAAAAACAGCATTAGCAACCTGTCGCACAAGAGCGAATTGATTTGTATTCATCTTTCGCAATACATTTGATTGCAAATGCGATCAAAACTGTGGCACTGTAGTGTACAACCCTGTATGTTTACTTGTTTGAACCTCGCCGGTTAGAAACAGCGATGTAAATGGAAATGATGTACGTGTTGATTTACATACAGAGTGGGTAAATGGAATCAGATTACAATTGGACAAATAAGACGCATGTGTACTGCCAGGTGTGAACACACAGACTGAGAGCTGTCCACTTGTGTTTGGATCACTCACTCAAACTACATGTTAACGCCATGTGTAAGCAGGGTCTAAGACTTTAAGTCTCTGTTTCTCTAATAAATACAGTGTGATATCCAAAGTATGTAAACCCAATTACAAAACAAGAATGAAAGGGTAAAATAGTCTTATTCTTAGCCATGTGCTATGCTAAAGCTCACTGGTCACATACGATACCAGACGTTTCTTTGAAGATCCGGTAGTTGCTGGGGAAAACCAGTTGAAGGGTACAGAGTTTGGGTTAACGGCCGGTCTGGTCCTGTTGTCTCTGGGCTAAAGTTGTAGTTCTTCTTCCCTTGAAGGTCTGCTGTGTTGCCAGCTTGGTTCGTTCCTTCTGTTCCTCCTTGGTTACTTGGAGCAGCAGGCGTTTTGCAGTGCGGAGAGGGCCTTCATGGCTGTTTGGACAGGCCGTACTGTAGGGCCGGGATTGAGGAGAGGCTTATGGCCGGCTCTAGAGAACTTGGATAAGTCCCACTTCTAGTATGGAAGTTGGGAGAGAGCAGAGAGGCGACCCTCCCTTTTGGAGGCCGGACGGTGGCTGATAAAGAGAGAGAAAGAGAGTTGCAAAGGCACAAATAGCTTATTTCAAAGCAAGGATGAGACTTCTTGACCAATGGCAGAGAAAAGGGGGGGGGGGGGGGGCAGCCCACCATTTCGGCTGGGCTGGCTCGGCATCCCACTAGGTTGAAAGGTGTGAATTCACAAACAAAGCCAATACCTTATCTCAAGCACAGTGTTACTGTGTCACATACCAGTATTTCAAATAAAAGTCTCAATGAATGAAACACGTACACATTCACTACACAGATCATAAGTAATAAATAAAGCATCAGTAAACAATTAAAAGGGAGACGTTTTTGAAAGAGGAAAACATTTTATCAAATGGTATAGATACATTATGAGTCAATTATCAGTCCGATGAACGTCAAAAACAGCTTTTTTGCAAACACTCGCTTAAGAAAACAAGACGTTCGTTGGTCTGAAATGAAAACATCGGTTTGAGATTGCAAAATTTTCTAATCTCCTTCGTGACATCCTTGGGCCTTTAGCATCATTTGCAGGGTGTGGGGGGGGGGGTATTATTGATGTATGATTGATTTATGGACATGAATAATCACTATTTACATCTACTGCGAACTGGGGGGGGGGGTGGGTATTATTGATGTATGATTGATTTATGGACATGAATAATCACTATTTACATCTACTCACTGTAACCTAAAGATCAGAAAAAGACAAATAGTCTTAGTCCACCCAGCTGAGTCGGCATCGATTATTGAAGGGGATCAATTATTGAACAGTTTTGTCGTCAGAAAACTAAGTAATTCATCAGATTGTCTGCGATGGGTAGAAAAAAAAATAGTGTGGAGCTGCTTGTCATCAGCTGACAGTCATATAGTGAGTCCATAATTCTGCAGAGTACACTCGGACCTGTGATGATCCAGACACAATAAGTAAAATTGCAAGGGGTAAAATAATGTATGTAAAAAAAAAAAAAAAAAACCTGTAGAACCCAATATGCAATCGACTTTGACTATTCCTGTGTGGGAGATTTCATTCTTTCATGTTTTCTTTCCAAATTGTTCATGATTAAAAACAAAAACGTTTTTATATACATCACCCCTTTGTTTCTTTTTCTTAAAATCACCCCTTGCATCAACCTGAAAACATATTTACAATAGGCAGCCTAAAAACGTAAAAAAAAAAATTATCTCAAACTTGCTGTTGACATTTCTCTCCCATTAATATGCCATAACAATTTGCGTCAGCACAGTAGGCTCACAAGGCCCAACAGTTTGTGCCCCACCAGTTTTTTACGTATAAAAAACATGAACTGTATTCTTTGCTATGAAGTAATTCAGTAAGCTTAATTTTCAAGCTTCTATGCTTTTGGGCAGGTTACGGCACTAATCTGGCTATTGTCATTTATTGACATTTTGAATACAGGCATGGGACTCGACACTGCTTGAGCTTATCTAAATGAGTCTGCAGTGAGGTATCTCATTGTGTCACTGTCTTCTCCCACAGGCTGCCATGATGCTATGGATTTTCCACGGTAAGTCCATTAATAGAGGCACTGTTTGAGTACTATTACTCCCTAATAAACTGGAATCAACTACTTAAGAGGACCATACCTGTGTGTTATACCCAGCCCCCCAGGACTCTGCCTTCTCCGAGCAGCCAGCATGGACAGGTGACCACGCCTGGTATTACACGCTTTGACTATCTGGGACTGGTCCGTAAAACAAAATGGAGATCATAGGGAGCCATCCCCATTCATTCCCAATACAATTTTGTCAAACAAGAACGTATCTCCGCTACTTTTTTCTGGATATCAATCAAAGGCTCATACTTTTCTTTAGACCATGTACTAACAGAATGGAAGTTTTCGCTTTTCAAAACGCCACAGAAAGCATTTTATAGACGTTTTATTTTCCTCCGATGGCGGGAGGAATCTTCGTTTATCACTATATTACTTTACAACGACGGGGTGTAATTTAAAGAATACATATAGAGAATCATCGGGGATTACTAACTTATACTTCCATGGTCGATAAACAATGCAACTGTGCTCGTCCCGCTTAGCTTAATGCACGGACATATTATAACGTTACACTGCTCGAGAATGAGTAACGTCAGTGAAACGTACCCTGCTCGTCATGCTTTAGGGGCGTACCAGGCTCCCATGAAAGCAGTATGGACGCTTCCTTGTTGCTTCTCTGCGCAAATGAGCAGCTTTCATAGGAATGAATGGGCTCCATGTTTCAATACGGTGTCCATTTCTTTATAAGTCCATGGTTATACCTTATGCCTTGTTTCCACAGAGTAGAGTGGGTCGGGTCAGAGCAGTTCGGTCCGGTTATTTTGGCTTTCCATTTGCCAAAAGCTGGGTAGGGTACAGATATAAGCGAGCCTAACCGCTTTAAGCCGCTCCCATTTATCGGTACTCCTCCGTTGGGGTACCAGCCGCCTAAAAAGGGTGCCGAAAAGGTGGAGCTACACACTGCTGTCCGTTGATTTGTCGAAAGAATAATTTCCGCTGTGTGTAGTCACCTCAGCAAGAGCGACAAGAGTCTTGTGTTTTGGCGAAAAATGTGAGTGCAGCACTGATTAATTTAATGATGAGGAAAAACACCACACAGTAAACCAGTGCTTCTCAAATGCTGGGGCGCGTGTCTCTGTAGGCTATTTAAAAATAAATCAAGCAAGTAGACTAATAATAACATTATTGAATTATTGGTTATCGCAGAAGGCCTATTGGCCTATAATAATAATAATAAGAAAACACCACCTTAACTATGTTTACAGTTTAAATTTTTTTCGAATGTATTGCAAACCTCAGTGAATCATTTGCTCTTGTGTCTCTGTCCTGAGATTCACACAGACTGAGCAGTCTTGTTTAAATGTTACAAATAGAGCTAATAAACTGAACTTTGATTTTCTTTTTTTTCTGCAGAAGTTATCTCAGCTAATTTGTTATCTAATTTGATAATAAGGTGATTGTATGCAGAATGCCTGACAGAAAATAATTGAGAACCACTGCATTAAACAGTGGGCTACACTGTGTCCCACTGCTATGATGTCACGTAGCTGCCACAGCCAGCGCTATTTGTTCACTGTCTCTGTTGGCTTGCACCGAGCCGTCTCTGTGCATTTACTGTAATACGCTCACAACACGGGGGGAATAAATGAAGAAGCAGCTGGTTTGACCAAGCAAAAACGAGAGACCGCTGGCTTGACCACAGTTGGTCCACAGCCAGATAGTTTGACCCATATTCTGGGGAAGGCTATCGTAGTCTAACCTAAACCCCGCTGTGGTGTTTGAATGGAAAACATAACCAGTTATGCCCGCGTGGTAGATTCTATGTAACTGTGTAACCATGAGTTGCCAGAAGAAGCCAGTCTGTCAGAGGAACAGACATGTTCATTGTTGCTGTACGCCTGCTATTAAAGTAGCCAGGTTTCTATGCATATTCCTCTCTGTCGTTTTTCATCATAAGTATCCACACAGTCTGTAGAGACACAACACCCGCCCTACAAGTAATGGTAGGGTCGGCGTTGGAAACACCACCCAGATTCTTAAAAGCGAGCTGTCCCGCTCTGAGCCGTTTCGACCCGACCCGCTCTACTCGGTGGAAACGAGGCATTAGTTTAACATTGTATATGTTAAGGGTTGTTGGACTCAACCCATTATTTACCATTAATGTCAGATATATACTGTCATGCAGAGGCAGTGTTTAACACTGGATTACTATTACCAACATAGAGGGAATCCTGTACCTACCTATAAGGA
Source organism: Hyperoplus lanceolatus (assembly GCA_026929865.2). Lineage (NCBI taxonomy): Eukaryota > Metazoa > Chordata > Actinopteri > Uranoscopiformes > Ammodytidae > Hyperoplus > Hyperoplus lanceolatus. Next base: position 38,106,729 of record CM049398.1, on the reverse strand, counting down.
ATGGCCTGATTGAGCCTGTAAAAACGGGCAAAGGTGCATGCTGAAGCCCAGGTGGCCACCGCACAAATCTAGTGGTGGGCCATGTCTTTTATACCTAGGCATTCAGAGCCATCATCCCGAAAATCAAACCGCTTAATAAATAAATAAATAACTTCATGATGACGTCAGGGCTATTGTCATTGGATTAACCATACGATTGCAGCAGTTACAGTAACCTTTAATGAGTGTAATACAATTACATTACACTAATGACACTAAACATGTTGACTAAACCAGTGATTTTCAACCTTTTTTGAGCCGCGGCACATTTTTTACATTTACAAAATCCTAAGGCACACCAACCAAAATGACACTCTAACACAGTACATATAATACATATAGTTAATAATATAGTTTCTAAATGTATTTAAACCTGGGCCTGTTTTGATGAACACAAAATGGATATCCTGGCAGGACTGGTAGAAAGACTGGGATTTTGACCCATTTTCACCACAACCCCTTCTACACCTGAGCCCTGTGATTTTTTCCTTCTCTATCTCTGCTGACTCCTCTATAAGGAAACAAGTTATTGGCCCAAAATGAACTAGTAGTAGCTGGATGACGTAATCAACTAATTTGCATAATATGCAATTCTGAAAGAGGCTAAATGAATAGAAAATGCTGAGTAGTTGGCATATACAAATTACCTAGGCCTCTTTACATATTTACAAAGTAACTTTAAAAAATGTGTTAGTTGCTATTAACTACAAGGTTAGCTTTTTTTTATATATAGGCCTAGATGTGCAGTCGCCAATTGAATGTGGAGCTATAAAACTATTTACATGTTTACAAACGTCACCTGGCAGCTCTTGCTCAGAGCGACATGGTGTTGTCTGTCTGCTGGCTGCTGCCGGTAGCAGGGGGCTGTTATCTGACACACAAACCGTGTGAGTGAGGGATGCCAACGGTGAGGAGGAGCAGACAGCAGCCGTTTCTAGTACTCGGCTCTGGTGAGCGCGGTATTTAAAAAAAGTTGCAAGATATCTCTGGTCTTTAACTAGCCTTTATTCGGCAAATATAGCGGAAAAAGTCGCAAGTTGGCAACATGTTAACGAGGTGACAGCGGGACACTGAGATGAGAGTTGGTCACGTGATCCGCGCACTTGATCGTTTCACTGATCAGTCGCGGACTTCTCTATCTCTCTCTCAAACACAAAACACTAATAATGGATGTAATAATAATAATGAAAAAATATGTTGACGAATTTCCTGGTCGCGTGCGTGCCCCTAGTTCAAAATAGTAGGCCTACTCGCACTGTCTCAAAAATGGTCGCAAAATGCGACCATTTGGTCGCAGTCTGGAGCCCTCCAGCTTTGCACACCACTCATCACTTGCAAGCAGCTTTGAGTAATCGGACCTCTCGTTTGTCAGAAAAACTTTAAGTTCCTCTCGCAGCGAATACACACGGGCCAGCACTGTGCCGCGCGACAGCCACCTCCGTGTGGAGCAATAAGACTTTATGTTCCGCTCCCATTTCCTCACACAATGACACCCGACAATGGTTAATTAGGTGATATTAAATAATTTCCCACGGCACACCTGACGATCTCTCACGGAAAATCACTGGACTAAACCATCAAGAGCATAGGCCAACTAATATTACACACTACACAGCTGGTCTAAATCATGACATGAGCAAATAATCAAGAACAAATTCAAAACGGCCACAAGTCACTAGCAACTACCGGTCAAGGCAAATGTCAAACACACACACAGATCCCAGCTTAATCACAGACCCTGCACCAGGATGAAAACTACCTGTCAGATCTTCTGTCTATCAATTTAGTTTCAATTTTTAGAGCCCTGGGCAGCGCAGCAGCTAAGAAAAACAAACATTATTTGCATGTTTTAATATGTTTTAAGCTGGAAAATGATGCTGGGAAGCAACGCACTACTTGTGGGTCATACCATTGAGAATGAATAGCAGAACGGCACTGGCAGTGCACGTAGCGTGTCCTGTGGTCACCCCTCATACAGTAGTAAACACCGGTTTGAAAACCCAGCGTAGCACAACACACCGCAGTGATCGGTTGCAAGTAGGCTAGCAGACATATACAGCAATACAAATAGCAAGAAGCCAACTATAGACCTACCTTTCATAAGTTGCTCTCTGATTGGAAGTGTTGCACTGATCCTTTATCCAGCTGGGTCAGAGCGGCTAGCTGCGTTGTTGTTCGACCCTGCTTCACAATGTCCAGCATTTCTTAAAAAGGTCCTTTTCTCAATAAAAAACTTCCCCAGTAAGTTGGCCATTAAATCCACTCCTTCTCCTCTGTAAACCACTGTATTTCGACAAAGTCTCATCTAAAAGATCTAATCAAAAATAAAAGAGATCTAAAATACTGCCTTCTATCCATGGAAAGTAATGTTGGCTAGCTAGCGGTAGTTCAAGTAGGCTACTTTCCCTCTCGATTGCGACAAGGCCAGCTAGAAGGCCTAGCCGTGTAAAATTATACGACCAACTCGGAAAACTCTAAATCTGATTGGTTAAAGAACATGTCAATCACAACATCGTCCCCATTAGCGTCAACAGAGAGGGGATTCTCTCGGAATTCTGAAGGCCTCAGCCAGATATTTTTTAACCCGGAGACAACGCAGGGAAATAATCTGAGCTATAATATATATTGGCACACTGGAGGCAGTGCAGGCGAAGGAAAAACAATTAAATTACGTATTTAGACTTAAGTGAACAAACTCTTTAAAATAGATGGAATTAATGAAAACGTTTTATATATTAAAATGTGTGAATTATGTATTTGATAAAAAATATAATAATGTATTAATAATATATAATTTCGTTTTTCGGAAAGTCTTTAGGCCAGCAGAGAAGGCTTTGTTGGCCCTGACGGCCCGCCACTGCACAAATCTCACTTAGAGGCAATCCTAGTGCTGCCCAGGAAGTGGAGACATTCCTGCTCTATGACCTGATTACACTGGGCCAAAGGCAGCTGCTTTGAGAAAAATTATGGGTTAGGCCAGGGGTCCCACTAGGTCGATCGCGATCGGCCGGTCGATCGCGAGGGTAGTGTGGGTTGATCGCGTGGCATTCTTAAAAATAAATAAATAAATATTTAATTTGTTTTTCTTTTTCTTTTTTACTATGAAAGAATGAACAAGCCGTGCGAGCATGCGCCGACGTTCGGTGGAGGGAGAGAGGACACCACTTTCTATTTTGACATACAGTACATACAGTTTGTTAGCCAGTGAGCTAACCAAAGCTAATCCAAGTCAAGGAAGTGGAGAGGCTTCTGCACTGTGACAAATTCTACTATGTAAAATACAGCCAGAGAGAGGAAGACTGTGCAGGCAAACAGACCACCACATATTCTAGTGGGACAGAAGTGATCATTGAGAAGGATTTTTTTGTATGAGTATAATTCTGCCTTTAAGCTAAACCTATATGCATTTGTGTGTATTTCTTGCTCTTTTAAATTATAATTGCTTAAGCCTACACATAACATCACCACCAACAAAAAAATGTATAACAATTATGATATCGACCGATATCCAAAACCCAGATATCGGAATCGGATCGGAACTAAAAATAGTGGATCGGTGCATCCCTAGGTTCATGCAGTTATGCACGGTACACCAACTTATATTGTACATTCATTTTCAATATGTTTAAATAAATATGTACAGGTTGTTTGGTTTGCGGTGCAGAACTTTCACTTTTATTTAAGAAGTATTTATAAGTATTTATTGGAGACCTTGGTTGTATGCAGCAGTTTTTTCTTTTCTATACTGGAAAATACCTTTAGGCTGCAATTCTGCACACATTTTTCCTCTTAACTGAGAACCGTACCGTACAGAACAGAACCGTGACTTAAAAACCGAGGTACGTACCGAACCGGGACTTTTGACCCCTAATAGTAGGTGGTAGCTCACTTTGACTTGGTCATTTTCAAAGTAGCTCACAAGCTGAAAAACAGTGGGCACCCCTGGGTTAGGCCATGGGTTAGGAGTTCCAGCGCATACACTGTTCACTCACTGACAACGCATGAAGCTCACTCACACGCCTGGATGGTGCAATCGCTAGAAGAAAGGCAACCTTTGCCGACAGCCATTTTAGCGGCGCCTGATTCAGGGGCTCAAATGGGGGGAAAACAGAGGGCTCCTAGCACCAGAGACAGGTCCCATAAGGGAACCTTGACAGCCCGTGTGGGTGGGTGGGTGGGTGGGGGTTCCTCCGCTGGGCTACTTTACGAAATCGGGTCACCAAAGACTGAGACCCCGCCGTCTAGTTATCAATCTTAATGTACCTGGATGAAATGGCAGCCATATAGACCCTTAAAGTGTAAGCAGATAGCTTATTTTCCAGTAAAGACTGTAAAGAACGCAGTATCATTGGCACTGGTGAACTGCCCGGTACCTCAGTGGTGCGAGTCCATCGCAATGTATATGTGCGTGTGAACGCACATATACATTGCCGCTACCGCTCCCGTTTTTTCAGCGCGTTGCAAAGCGTATAAGAAGGCAGCAGCCAAACTTTCTGTGCTGAGAGCAGTTTTCCTTGTGTGAGAATACTTTATCAATTCATCCATCAACACTGCTGCAATGAACTGCAATAAAATGGAAATTAAATGATTGTGCTTAGCAACATTTGGATACATTACACGATTATCACGACGAAGGAGGAACACAGTCTTGATGCCGCGAATCAATCCGAGAACCAGCATGGTTCAACACAGTAATAGTTTCATGGTTCGACACAGTAACAGTTTGGGGTAACCAGCAGGAGTCTGGTTCCCCTTCTGAACTCTGTGTAGAGTTAACCCAATCAGTGGAAATGGCGGGAAGGCATAAAGGACCTGATGTGGCCATGAATGTGCCAAGGTATCCTGTCTTATTGGACTCATCTCTGATAGAGAGAACCAGAGAGGGCAATGTGTTGTGGACTCTGAAGCAAACAGCTCCACCTCTGCTGTGCTAGAGAGACCTCTGGATGGAGTCTCCACTCCCCTTAAGGAGTTTTCTGCCATGAAAAAAAGTCTCCCACCGTTTTTTGTAAAATACACAGAGTAAAACCCACCTTTCTGTGGCCAAAGATCTACGATCTCGATTGCCTTCTTCTCCAGGAGGGGGGATAATTCCTGGCTGAGAGCCTGTCACCTTGTGGGATCGCTGACTGAAGTCACTCTGATCCCCCTGAAAACTGGAGTCCGAATTTGAGATTGTACCCTTGGGAAAGTGTGGCCACCACCCAAGGGTCTGTAGAGAAGCGTCAGATGGCCGGCCTTGATCCCTCAGGACCTGTGGGAGCACGGCAGGGGAAGAAAACTGCTGCCATGTCTGGTTAGCTTGGATTCCACGATCCAAGGCCTGTTGTTCTGCTGGGCCAAACAGCTCCCCTGGAACAACGTGGATAGTGTGGAGGGTTCTCCGACATGGCTCTGATAATGTGGACTGGGCCAGCCATACCTGGCGGCGAGCCAGAGTAAGTGTAGACACCAACTCCCTGGTCATGAAGCTTCTAATAGCCTGCTTTAACTTGGTTCAGGGTTTTTTATTCATCGGACGTTTACATTTTAAATTTAAAACCATGCGTCTTGACTGCTGAGGCCGCTGTTCACCGGCACAGCTCGGCTTGGTTTTAACATTTTTTAGCATTTGGGCCCGACCACTACAAAACCAACCTCATACGTACACAGACAAAGGACACTTTGAGTTGTACCACTACACTGTCCACATTTAGGATGGCTGTGTGTGTAGACTGTAAGTCTCAGTACTCACGCTTAATGGAGGATATTCGCTGTCTGAAATCCGAATTTAGGGACAAGGACCAGCTTATCGCAGAGTTTCAGTCTTGGGGTTACGGCTGACCCAATGTGGTCCTCCTCCGTGTCACAGTTGGTTTCGGACTCTGCCGCAACACTTCCCTGGCTGACTTCCGTGAACGCGGCCCGCCCGGATGATCCAGAGGTGGGCCTATGCGGCGGCCTCGCTGGGCATGGGCCAAACTCAGGGGAGCCAGCCACTGCCACCACTGAACCCCACCAACATAACAACACCGCCACCGACCGAGGCCAACAAGGGAAACATGTGCAAGGCGCCGGCCCACAGCTCCACACCGAAGCCGCTCCAGTATCCATGGTCCCCGGTGGTGAGCGGCAGCCAAAGGAGCGGGCTGGCCAGTGAGCGAGTTTCCTCCCAGTCTCCCGTGGCTCTCTCAAACCACTTTGAGTTGCTGACGCCGGATACCGCCATGGATCAACTTGATGACGCCCCCGCATCCACCAAAGTCCTCGCACCCAACTCCGATGGCGGCTCCTGTGATTAGCGCTGCACAGGCGGCCCGCAGCTCCGGTGCTGGGAAGAACAACCGCAGCTCCAATGCTAGGAAGAACAACTGCAGGACGATGCTGCAGGAGGCTGTAACCCGACGATCAGGTGGTCTTCCTCGGCCTGGATCTCTTCAATCAAGGTAGACGGCGGACGTTTACCAACTCTGGCCATCACCTGCACCACACACGGAGGTAAGTGAGCGCCCACTTCCTTGCCCGGGCAGCTCACACACAACCTCACCATCTCCTCCTCCTCTTTTCCCCCCAATACATTAATCATCGGGGATTCCATAACTAGGTACATTCAGTTCTTTAACGCAATCACATGATGCTTTCCTGGTGCCACAGTCCCCGTCATTGTGGACAAGCTTTTAGCATTGCTGCCCTCTCTCCCGACATCCATCACAAAAATAGTGGTCCATGCAGGGCGAAACAACACTTCCCACCAGGAGTCTGAGGAAACCAAAAATAATTTTAAACTCCTTTTCACTGTCCTAAAACCCTGCTTTGAGTCCATTTATATCACTGGCCCCATTTCCTCCTCTCGTGGCGCTGAATCGTTCAGCAGAATCTTTCAGCTAAATGCATCGCTTCAGTCCAGCTGTAGATCACATGACATGTTCTTTATCGACAATTTTGACTCTTCCTGGCTCCATGCAGAACTATTCAGAAGTGATGGGATTCATCCAACCCACCATGGTAGCCAAATACTAGCGGGTAATATTCAACATGTAGTGCAATCCTCCACACGTGCGTGACTGTTTACTCGGCACCCGCCCACTCCACAGATCGCCCACACCTCTCTTCCTCTGCACCCATCTCAGGTTACCATTCCAGTCTCCAGCACCCACTACTGTCCACCTCCGGCATCACCATGTACATTACTGGTTTCTTCAACTCCCCATACTGTTGCTGTCTGTGTGACTAACCCGGCATTACGTTCAAGAAACAGGAAACATTTTAATAAGGGCTGTCAAGCGATTAAAAAAATTAATCTAATTAATTACAGGCTCTGTGATTAATTAATCTAAATTAATCGCATACTTTTATGACACTTGTATACCTGTTTATAAACAGCTGTATAGCCTACTACAGTTTGTTTCTCTCTCTCTCTCTCTCTCTCTCTCTCTCTCTCTCTCGCTCTCCGTCTCTCGTAACTTCTGTCTCCTTCCCTCAGCCAGTTTTATACATGAACTAGCGCCAAATTTTCTCAAAAAAACAAGCAGACTAAATTACGACTTTCCATCTCCCACAACAGACAGCGCTGCACTGCCACCGATTAATCGGCATAGGCTATGCATTCACCATTTTCGTACTCATAGGCAAAAATATTGACACACACACACACACATACATGGGGCGGGTGTCGTTTAAATGCGAGACAGCTAGCAAACAAAATAAGATTGAGAGATAGGCCTACTGTTTTGAACCTAGCCTACATTGTTGCACCCACTAAATCAATAATGCACGGACACTGCGGAGAATAAAGTAAGATGTCTTCCAATCCGTCATGCTTATTTGCCCGAAGCATCGCATAAACCGTCCATAGAGCCCTCGAGTCGGCCCCTTTCCCCTGCTTCTCTCTTCACTTTTCTCCCTTTTAACCGCGCGCCCGGGCCGGCAAGCTACAGGTGCAGCTCATATGTCCATGGTGCAGCTCCGCACCACTTTTGCACCGGGTCAAAGGGCATTATAGAAGTGTGATTAATCTGCGTTAATTTTTTTAATTGCGTTAATTTTTCTGTGATTAATTAATCAAAATGTATTTTGACAGCCCTAATTTTTATATTGCAAATGTGTCAAACCTGGTATCCATTCCCCTTCAGCCACAGTCTGCTGAAGTAAATAGGGCTGACAATGCTTCAAATTCAAACACACTAAGTTTGGCCTTGTTAAACATCAGATCTCTATCAGGTAAAACATTTTTAGTTAATGATTTTATTACAAAGCACAATCTTAATTTTATGATTTAAACTGAAACTTGGTTGGACGAAGATAACAGCTCAGCGGTTTTTCATTGAGTCAGCCCCCCCCCCACACCCCAACCAAACCACACTTTCATGAGTGAGGTTAGAGTTCATAAAAAGGTGGTGGAGTTGATATTTTGTTTAATGAATCTCTACAATGCAAAAAGATGTCATACGGAAATTTTGTTTCATTTGAATATGTGGCTCTTCAGCTAAATTCAGTCGGTCAAGCCATTTTTATTAATATTGTAGCGACCCAGCAGAACTATGGGGGGGATTGATGAAGAGTTATGGGGGTAAGGAGTTGCCCTAGTTCAGCCTGATAGGCCAGTGTGGGTTATGGGGCGGGGACAGCGTGAGAAGTGGGAAGTTGAGCCAAGTAGGCGCCAGTTTGGAAAATAAGGCAGAGAAGGTTCTCCGGTTAAACGTCAGCTACTCTGTGTCCTCGTCATTCCGCTAGCTAGCCCCCCGCGGTGTCGGGTCGTAAACGCTACAATATCTACAGGCCACCTAAATACTGTGCAAGCTTTTTTGATGACCTTGCTGAACTGCTGTCTGTAATCTGAATTGAGTTTGACAGTATATTAATTGTTGGGGATTTTAATATACATGTCGACAAACCCGAGGACAGAAGTGCTAAAGAACTGTGCTAAGTCCTGGAAAATGTTAGACTTTCTCAACATGTAAACCAGCCTACACACAACAAAGGTCACACCCTGGACTTAATCATTTCCAAAGGACTGGACATTTCAAACGTTTCAGTGTCTGATGTGGGTCTCTCCGACCATTCACGTTTGTTTTTTGGGAGTACATGCACACAACTGAAAAAAACAAAGGTTATCAAAAAACGGTATATTACTGAAAACACCAGTGAACAATTTATTCAGGCATTTTCTCTGTCTCCGCTCCTCCCCTGTATCTCAGTTAATGAGCTTGTTGGTAACTTCAACTCCAAAATTACAAATGTTATTGATGCTATTGCACCCACCAAGGTGAAAATCATCTCTGGTAAAAAAAAAAAAAGGTCTCCATGGAGAAATACCCCTCAGGTCAGAATTGAAAAAGGAGAGTGCCGTAAAGCAGAACGCAGGTGGCGAAAAACAAATCTCAAGGTTCATTATGACATCTTCAAAGAGAAACTATGCACTTTTAACCTAGAACTAAAGGTGCGAACACACTAGGCATTTTACACGCGTAAGATTTACGCGCGTAACGCAGCTAAAATGTTGCTTGACCATTTTGTGTCAAAAATGGTTATACGCGCGTAACGTGCCTATTCTCCCTCCCGATATTGTATTTCCCTTATCAACCATGGCTGATCAGACCCGACACAACAGCGTGCATGTCCGCACAAAAACAACAACAACACGGCCAACAACTGTGCCAAAAGACAAACTGAACAGCACAAATAGCCTAGCATTAAAACAGCATTGCATATTCACGGCAGCTACATAACAAACACAGTTACAGCAGCATCGGTGCACGGCGGCACAACATAAAGGCAAGTAGCCAAAATTACCCTACCTGGCTGTGACAGGGGACCGTGGCTGGCGTAGATCAACACCGGTGCTTCGCTCTACTTGTTGTGAAAGTCCCGCGGACAGTCGTCATGTTTGGGTTCATAATATGAGGCGCTAGCCGCCCGCACACAACAGGGTGAGTTAACTAATGTTATACGGCGCTAACTTTGTTTATCGGCTAAAGCACAGCCCCACATATTCACTGAATTAACCAGGAAGTCCATTCTCCTGGTTTACTTTCCCCACGTCTTCTAACCCCGAGCGGCTTCATACAGCACCGGCCGCCCGCAATACATTTTTCTCCTCGGTGTCTGTCATCAGCCTCTGTGTACAGTACACTGTTCTCCGACCCTGCCAATGTATGTGACGTCGGGTCAAGCTCAACGCTGATTGGCCAACGCGGCTAATCGTCTCGCGTAGGGGCAACAAAAGTTCAATTTTTTGAACTCCTCGCGTAGCTGCGTAATATATACGCGCGTAAAAATGTTGCTTTAGCGCGAGTGAAAATGTTGCTTTAGCGCGAGTGACGCATTTACGCGCCATGTACGCGCGTAAACCAATGGTTCCCTATGGAAAAGGGGCGGATTTCATACGCGTCTGTACGCGTGTAAAGTGCCTAGTGTGTTCGCACCTTAAGAAATGCAAGGCAATCTTTCTTCTCTGACATCATCACCAGTGTTGGGAATAACGCCGTTTAAAATAACGGCGTTAGGTAACGCCGTTCTTTTTTCAGTAACGGGGTAATCTAACTAATTACTTTTTCCGTCGTTACAACGCCGTTATCGTTACAGAACGTTAAATACGGTGCGTTACTATGAATTGATTGAATAAACTGTGTAATTCGAACGCACCCCTGGTATACTACACAAACTGCTAGTGAGGAGACCGGTGTATTTTAAGTTGTGTTTTATTCAGTGTGGATGACATTTTAACTCACAGTTAGCGCCGACACGTCAGTCAGCCGGAGCGCCTGTTTAGTGAAGTTTCTTTTTCTTTCTCTCTCTGCTGTGTGAGCGTGCACGTTGCCACAGTAACCGCCTATCAATCCACGGTTGAAACGTGCTCTCCCTGAGTTTGTTTGCATCGCCCTGTGAGTCTTCTTCGAGTCCGTTGCAATCTTCAGATGTTGTTCTGCCAGTATCTGGCGCAGGTCACAGCTGATGGGGTCGGTTCAGCCAGGTCCTGGGGGCTGCACTGATCACACTGCAGTAGGTGGGACATTGTTTGTACTGCTCCACAGCTGCATCTGTCTTCTGGCTGGTAGCCCCATGCTTTCAGAAGTGATTTGCATCTCCCCTGCTCCACTCGTAGTCTGTTGATAGTCTTCCAGGTTGGCCATGGGAGGTTGTGCCCGCTGGCGAGGCATTCTGTTGGGGTGATTCCTCTCTCCATCCAGTCATGGGCTTGTGTGTAGAGCTGGTTCCATTCATCTTTCCAGATGTTGGTCCTTGCTGTTTCTTTGGTTGTCTGGAGAGGTGGGACTGTATGCAGGAAGCTGGCTCTGGATTTCAGTCGGGGTGGAGGTGCTGTGTGTCCGTGAAGGGGGTGCCTGGTGTCGGTCTCCTGTGCCCTGTGAGTAAGTGCATGGAGTTTTCCGATCTCTATAAATTATAATTTATGCACGTTATTTAACGGCCGTGATTCGCCGGTTGCAACAGCTGTTTAGCTTGTCGTCACGAGCCGAATATTGCTATTGTTCTTTTCCTGGGATCTGTATGCTGCTGTGCATGTTAAATAAGGAAATAAACATAGGATAAATCCTTCCTCTTCCTCTCATCGTCTCATGCTTCATAGTCTGGCGTGTTTGGCCTTAAGTGGCGTTTTAGCCGACACCCCTGAAGTGAATCCAGTGATAGGCGTATAGCAGATCAGCACGGTACATTCAGCAGTTTCCTCTACTACTTTTGTTGAGAACAAAATAGGCTACTTGAAGTGCAGGATAAACCTCTTGCTGTCTGTTGATGTGCAATAAATATTGAAGGTTATGTAGCCTACAAGTCTGTTCTACTCATTTCAACTGACTTGTGAAAACTGCTCAGAAAAATCAAAATGTGTTGACATATAGCAACTTTTTTTTTTTTTTTTTTTACAGTTGGCTAACGCAAATAGTTACTTTCCCTGGTAACTAGTTACTTCTATTATAAAGTAATTCAGTTACTAACTCAGTTACGTTTTGGAACAAGGAGTGAGTAACTATAACTAATTACTTTTTTAAAGTAGGGATGTCCGATATTGACTTTTTGCCGATATCCGATAGCCGATATTCTCCAAATTCTTAATTTCCGATTCCGATATCAACCGATATGGTATACCGATATACATATGCAGCCGTTTTTTTCCCCCCAGACTAATTTTAGGTCCCATCACATTATCTCCTGTCATACATTGTCTATAAAAAAAATAAGGACACTACTTCAACTTATGGAAAAGTTCCATATTTATTAACATTGTGTCAACATGTGTAAACGTGTAGTGTAGGACAGCCTACTGAAAACTGCTCATTTCTATGAGGTACAACAAACAACACTTTTGGAATGAGGTAAAGTGCACACAAAGGAAATAAAAGTGCAAAGACATAGCCTAGAGACAGACTCAGTCCATAGCCCATTACTTGGGCTAATACAGTAATTGTCAATTGAAAATATAAACTGGGCTCAATCAGCCCTGTTAAACATGAGCAAAAACAAAACCTGCAATATTAATGTGGTGTGCAATAAAAACAAGAAAGGCACACAGTTCAGTTCAAACCTGAGTAGTAAACAAAGTTCTCCTTTTGTCCAGAGAAAGATGCTGAAAGATTGATGGGCCATATGTAACTGTCCATAACTTGGCTAAAACAATCATTAAAAATATAAACTGTTTCTTTCTGCCCTCTCTTTCACATGAGTAACAAAAAATGTGCAAATAAAAAAGGCACAAAAATAAAAACAGCTTCAGTTCAAAGAAGCAACCATAATTTGAGTGCAACGACTTAAAGTGCTCTAATTCTCATCCTCGTACTACTGTTTAAGAGGGAGATTTTTCTGAATGAAAATAAGCATTTCAGCATTGTCGCAATGTATACGATTACTCTTCTAGTCGATGACATGCGAGACAGCACTGAACAGCCGTTCACTGTCTATACTGGTGCACTGTTTAAGAGGGAGATTTTTCTGAATGAAAATAAGCATTTCAGCATTGTCGCAATGTATACGATTACTCTTCTCGTCGATGACATGCGAGACAGCACTGAACAGCCGTTCACTGTCTATACTGGTGCAGGGTGCAGTGAGGTACTTGCGTGCTACACAGGCAAGAGCAGGGAAGCGGGCCTGGTTGCTCTTCCAGTAGCTCAAAGGGCATTCTTTCTTGAGGATGATGACTTCTCCCAGGTATGTATGCACCTAAAGAAAAAGTAAAAACAAAAATAGAATTTTCTATTAACTATTCTTCAAAGCACTGACAGCCAAATGTTTGTTTTTCTTCATCTAATGTACACTTTAATATGAAGCACTCAGCGAATGAAAATTGTTTATTTACTCACCTGTGAAGCTGTTTTGCCTGTAGTTGCTTGAGTGATGATATCATTCTCTGCCAGGATTTCTTGGTACATGTCCTGCAGGCTTTCATTTCGGGCCTTCTTAGGTGGTGGGTTCCCGTCCTTCTGGCTTGGGTCATCTGCACTGGTACCAGCAGCCTCTTCCTGCTGATCATTACCACCACCAGCCATTTCATCCACAACACTCAGCAGCATATTCAGTGCTTCCCCCTTCTTGTCTGAGTCAAAATACCGATCTTTGTAACGAGCATCAACCATAGTTGCAATGACATACAGTGGTTCACTTTGCACACCATTAAAGCAATTACAGACAGCTTCGAGTAGACTGCGTTTGGCTGTTTGCACACCCTTGTCTGATTCATCCACCCTGGCCAGCAGCCGTGTGAGGGACATCACAGCAGGGATGACATCTGCAGCAGTGGCCTCCGCAGAGCTGATGTCTTTGGTTAGTTGTTCAAATGGTTCCAGAAGGTTTTTCAACTTCTCCAGAATCCCCCATTGAGTTGCATTCAATGTTGCAGGGAGTTCATAATCTGCAGCATATGCACTCAATGCCCTCTTCTGCTCCACCAGGCTTTGCATCATGTGATAGGTGGAATTCCACCTGGTGCATACATCCTGTTGCAGCTTTTTCACAGGCATGCTGAGTTCTTTTTGTATGTCTTCAAAACGACTGCAAGCCAGTGGTGAGTGTTTGAAGTGGCCTACCACACGCCTACCCACAGCCAGAGCATCTGTTATGTTGCGTTGAGACAGGGCACCTCCGTTCACTGCCAGCTGCAAGGTGTGTGCCATGCAGGGCAGACTTAGCACACCAAACTCCGACGTAGCTTTAGCCATGTTGCGTGCGTTGTCCCGTACTATTACATGCACCCTCTCCTTGGAGATTTTCCATGTCTCAAACATCTTTTCAAAAGCACACGTGATCGCTTGTGCCGTGTGAGACCCACGGCACTCTTGAGAATGAAGCACAGCCTTGACGAGCTTAAAGTCCGGATCTAGCCATTGAGCAGTCAAGCTCAGCATGCTAACCTGGCTAACGCTTGACGACCAGATATCTGTCGTGAAGCTAATGGCTACAGCATCAGAAATTAGCTTCTCGACGTGTCCATAAGCAACACTGTACAACTCAGGGAGGCAAACATCCGAGATATACTTGCGATTGGGCATGGCAAAGCGTGGCTCGAGGAACTCCACAAGCTTGCTGAATCTGGCGTCTTGCACGATGGAAAACGGCTGATTATCGAGCGCAATGCACTCCATGATTTTTTGGCTGATAACTTTCGCTCTTGGGTGTTCCTTGTTGTATTTCAGTTTTTTTTCTGCTGACTCTTTGAGCGACAGTTGCGTTGTTTTCTTCACGGAGTCCTTTCCTCGTTGTTGTTTTGCCTTACTTTGTTGCTGCAAAAACGCTTCGTGTGCCTCCAGGTGGTTTTTCTTGATGTGAGAGATTAAATTCGAAGTGTTGAATGACGAAACCTTGGTCCCCCCTCGCATGACATGCGCCTCACACTCTTTACAAACTGCAAATCTGGTATCCGCAGGTGAAATGTTAAAAAAACTCCAGACCGCAGACATTTTGTGTAACAACGAGCGAGCAACCAGTTAGCTACACTAGCCACACTCTTCTGTTGTTGTTTTGGTGGTGCGGTTTGATGATGTCATCAATTGCGCGCCGGTAAATGTCAGGCCCAACAAGCAGCAGCAGGCAGCAGCACAACCCAGGCATTATATAATCGGTTTTCATTATCGGTGGAAAAACCGATAACGATATGAACAGATATTACAACAATAGGCTAATATCGGCCGATATTATCGGAGAGCCGATATTATCGGACATCCCTATTTTAAAGTAATGTTCCCAACACTGATCATCACCAAAAACAGCAACAACGCCCTTGCCCTGTTTGCTACTGTTGACAGATTAACAAACCCTCCTGTGTCAGTAGCATCTGAACATCTCTCCATGAGGGCCTGCAATTAATTTGCCTCCTTCCTTACTGACAAAATTCATACAATTAGACAAGCTGTTACCGCATCAATACCGGGTTCAAGATATGTTCTATCCCTGTGCCCATTTAAAATCAGTCAGATGCCATGACAGAATTTTGTCTGATTAACCGGAAAAACCTGGAGGACATTATACAACACCTGAACTCCTCCTCCTGTTGCCTTTACATTCTGCTCACAGGCTTCTTTAAAACAGTTTTTAACTGCATGGCCTCAGATGTCCTAGAAATTGTCAACATAACCCTTCGGACAGGTGTATTCCCACAGGCCTTGAAAAGAGCAGTCATCAAGCCACTCCTAAAAAGAACAACCTAGATGCATCACTCATGAACAATTATAGGCCCATATCTAACCTACCATTTTTACGCAAGATCACTGAAAACGCTGTTTATAAACAGCTCAATAACTACATGGCAATGAACAACTCATGGACATATATAGAAATGGACACCGGATTGAAACACAGCGCCCATTCATTCCTATGAAAGCTGCTCATTGGCGCAGAGAAGCAACAAGGAAGCATAATCCGGAAATTCCATGCGGCCCGGAAGCATGACGTAGCATGGACGTAGCTGCATTATGGACCTATCAAGAAAGAGGGCGGCAAGCGTAGCGGACTGGAGGCGGGTGTAGAATCATTCTCGTTCTGTAGCAACTAGCCTGGCGACAACAAACTGAAAGCCGTTAAAAGCCGTTGGGCTAATAAAACGCTTGAGGTGGCGTTTTGAAATGAGAAAACTTCCATTTTAATAGTATATGGTCTAAAGATAAGTATGAGCCTATGATTGATATCCAGAAATGTTTTGCAGAGACACAATCTTGTTTGCCGCTTGTACTGTGTAGACAGGGAAATCTGCCTACGGGCCGCATGAAAATAAGCTCCTCCCCCAACCATGCAATACCAATGGCTTGGCCACATGTCCATGCTGGCTGCTCGGAGAAGGCACAGTCCTGGGGGCCTGGAACAACTGCTTTGATGTCTTTCAGTCAGGTTTTCGTCAACAACACAGCACTGAGACTGCTCTGGTTAAGGTCCTCAATGACATCCACTTAAACACAGACAGTGGCAAAAGCTCTGTATTAGTTTTATTGGATCTCAGTGCTGCGTTCGACAAAGTTGACAACAATATACTACTAGACCGACTTGTAAACTGGGTTGGACTTTCTGGAACTGTACTAAACTGGTTTAAATCCTACTTAAAGGACAGAGACTACTATGTATCAATAGGCAATTTCACATCCGAGAGGACAAATATTACATGCGGGGTCCCCCAAGGTTCCATTCTTGGGCCTCTTCTGTTTAACATCTACATGCTCCCACTAGCTCAGATTATGAACAAGAACAAATTATGTTACACGGTAAGCAATTGCTGTTAATTTACGGACACATTTTAACAGTAATTTACTGTATTAATGTATTTGGATTATTTACTGTACTTAGCAATGCATTGTGGGAAGGTCAATTTGAAAAGACAGCTCAGAAGCCCTTAACAGTATGATACAGTTTTAAATTACAGTACACTACAGTATTTTTTGAAAAGTGGGCGGGCAACAGCCTTTTTCAGGAACATTAGTTTGAAATGAGCCATTCCAGATAGGACACACTTCGAAGGACATGTGCTACGCATCAACAAAAAGTCCAGCATTAGGTCTACTCTGCATTGATCGAGTGGAGCTCTACACATTTTAAGGTAATATGTTCCTGATCAATTATTTACTCTTAAAAGGTGGCTTAAGATAATGTTTGAAATTAAACTAATGCTCAGCAGCCGGTCTATCAAGTGAGTATGTGATTTTAGAATATTGTTTACCAGTGAGGATGAGTTAACTAGCCCAAACATTTATAGAGGAGAGTGGCCTAAGTTGTGCAGTTGGGGAAGTGTGCCATCCCTTGTTTCTAGAAAACCATAGAAGAAATTGGAAATGTGACCACATATTTAAGAAGAGCCATCCATTTGACTCATCCTGTAAAGAAGGGAGAAACATGGAATAAGATATAAGCAAATTTAAGCTAAAAAAAAACAGTTTTTTGCCTTTCAAAGTAAAATTTCCATGATCATGGTTTTTTGATTATTGTGTCTGAACAATTATAGACACGTTTGAAAACATTTGACACATGTTTTAGTGCTTTAGTATGCTACACTTTGTGTCTATATAGTTAGCACGATGTCAGCCCTAAACTGCTGCATCATGCCTATTATCCAAAATTCTGGGGTTGGGGTGATTTGTGCCAAAGGGCCTTTGTGAGTTATAAGTAAGTAAGTAAGTAGAATATATTTATAAAAGCACATTTATGACAGTTTGCACAGTCCAAAGTGCTGTACATAGTGCATTCAGTAGATAGACAATGAAGGTAAAATAACAATAACAAAAATAAAAGACATAAAGCCCATACATCCACAAATATAAACAAAGATAGTAGTGCGGAGGTAAGATAGTTAATGGGGAGGAAAAACCAGGGTGTAAAGATGGGTTTTGAGCCTTGATTTAAAGGTAGAAATGGAGGGGGAATCACATTTGTCAGGTGGCAGTCACAAGCACGGAGCAACTAGTGCGAAGTACATTTCTGAGAGTTGTGCCAGTGGCATGGCTGTATACGCTGGTCACCAAAAAGAAAGTGATTGTCTACAGTAGCTCAGAAGAGACTGACATCTCCATTCCACTTAACGACACCACTGATGACAGTTCAGATGGCCAGAAAGATGATAATGGTGACTTTGTCATTGTGAGCTTTGCAGGCAAAACCACCTAGATCTGCTAGGCCTTGTTTAAGAAAATTGACCTTCAATCTTTGTAAAATATTTACTTTATTTACTTTAAATAAACCTTAAATAAGTAATTGTCTTATGGATTTGTCTTGCATTACAGTTTATGAGATATATATCAATGGCACAATTTACCCCATGGTATTCTCTCTTGTGGCACAACTTACACCACACCGGGGGCAAGTTGTGCCACAAGACAACTTTTTTTCCGAAAGCTACAGTCATATGAAAAAGTTTGGGAACCCCTCTCAGCCGGCATTATAATTGACTCTGCTTTCATACAAAAAAGATAAAAATGGTATGTCTTTCATTTACCAGGAACAAACAAAGATTTTTTGAAAAGCAGTATTTAGTTTTATGAAATTAAATAAAATGTGAAAAACTGGCTGCGCAAAAATATGGGAACCCTTGTGGTCTTGCTGACTTTAATGCATGTAACAGCATGTACAACTGAGGACTTTAAACACAAAATTGGTTGGATTATGTTGTTAAGCCTTGAACCTCATATAAAGGTCTGTTTAATCATGATAAAAGGTATTTTAGGTGCCTAAATGCAAGTTCCACTTCTATTTGACTCTCTGCAGAAGTGAGACAGAATGCGATCATCAAAACAGCTCCCAAAAGATCTTAAAAACAAAGATTATTCATTGTCATGGTTTAGCGGAAGGCTACAAGAAGCTTTCCCAAAGGTTTCAATTGTCAATTTCTACTGTAAGGAACGTTGTCAGGGAATGGAAGGACACAGGCACAGTTGCAGTTAAACCCAGGTCTAGCAGACCAAGAAAAGTACAAGAGCGGCATATGCGGCGGATTGTGAGAATGGTTGCACACAACCCAAAGATCACCTCCAAAGACCTGCAAGAACATCTGGCTGCAGATTGTGTATCTGTACATGGTTCTACAATTCAGTGCAATTTGCACCAAAACATCTGTATGGCCGGGTGATGAGAAGGAAGCCCTTTCTGCACCCACGCCACAGATACAGTTGCATGGAGTATGCAAAAGCTCATTTAGACAAGCCAGCTTCATATTGGAAGAAAATGCTTTGGACTGATGAGACAAAAATTAAGTTATTTGGTCTTCATAAAAAGCAGATGTTTTGGTGCAAATTGCGCTGAATTGTTGAACGATGTACAGATACACAATCTGCAGCCAGATGTTCTTGCAGGTCTTTGGAGGTGATCTGTGGGTTGTGTGCAACCATTCTCACAATCCTCCAACTATGCCGCTCCTGTTTTTTTCTTGCTCTGCCATGCCTGGGTTTAACTGCCACTATGCCTGTGTCCTTTCATTTCCTGACAATGTTCCCTACAGTCGAAATTGACAATTGAAACCTTTGGGAAAGCTTCTTGTAGCCTTCCCCTAAACCATGACAATGAACAATCTTTGTTTTTTAAGATCTTTTGGGAGCTGTTTTGATGATCCCATTCTGTCTCACTTCAGCAGAGAGTCAAAGAGAAGTGCAACTTGCATTTAGGCACCTAAAATACATTTTCTCATGATTAAACAGACATTTCTATGAGGTTCAAGGCTTAACAACATAATCCAACCAACTTTGTGTTTAAGTAATCAGTTTTACATGCTGTTACAGACATTAAAATCAACAAAACCACAAGGGTTTCTATATTTTTTTCACTGCCAGTTTTTCACATTTTATTTTATTTCATACAACCAAATACTGCTTTTCAAAAAATCTTTGTTTGGAAAACATCCCAGTACTTAGCTGTTCCTGGTAAATTAAAGACATACCACTTTTATATTTTTTTTTGTGAAAGCAGAGTCAATTATAATGCCGGCTGAGAGGGGTTCCCAAACTTTTTCATATGACTGTATATTTCTTAAACAGTTAATTCCAGATCCAAAGTTGTTATTGCCAGGGATGCACAACACCCTGAAATATATGTACATATTAAAGTTGGAGACATAACTGTCAAGGCCTCACTTTAAAATCACTTTGAGTAAAAAGTTGCACAACTTAGGCCACTCTCCCCTACTTAAGTGCATGTTAGAGTCCATGTGTGTTCAAACCTAAGAGTGTTGAGCATTAGTGAGTCTTTTCTTTAGAGTAGTAGCCTAATGGTTGTTTTTAGCTAGTGGATAGCCTTTAGCTCCTTGTTAAGAGCTGATGCAGTGGAGCTGATTATCATATCATGCCACCTATACATTTGAATTGAAGCCTAATATATCAATACCTAATAACCTAATACCTAATAACTGTTTTAAGTGTAATACATTGTACATTTTGAACCCATAAAATAGTTAAATTTTTACAGTCAGTGTCTAATCTTTGACTATTCTGATTTCAGCTGCTTCAATGGTATAGCCTTAATCTGGAGAGAGGCACAAAGGCCATCCGGGGAACAGTTCCCTCCAAGAAGACATGGTGTGGGGGTCCAGAAGATGTCAGCTACAGTCAATACACATGTATCAGGTCAGTGCGTTCTCTCTCATCTCTCTCTCCCTCACTACTCCACTTTTGATGGAGTGATGAAGCAACATTTAGTCACAACAGACTTCATCAGCTTTTTCCCAATTCTAGATATATTTTTACAATTTTTTTGTTGCTGTTTTACAGTCTCTCAACACTGGATCAAATCAAGATGGAGGAGCAATGACAGCAAGGTGATGGTCATCTCTACCCGACCCAGAAGACTCCTCTCAGATACCAGCAGTCTACAAACACCCAGACTCTTTCTGAAGCTAAGAATGCTCCTATCTCACAAGACTCTTTAAGAGGTAAAAGACAAGCCTACCTCAAAGGACTATTTTAAGAGGTAAACCACAAGGCTTCCATGAGTTTCCCAAATGATCATATAGATGTTTAACAGATAATGCATTGCATTAAATAAATCAAAATTGTATAGCTGTATTTGTTAATACTGCCCTTAATAAAAGTCTGTTTGATTCACAATATTTTAATAAGTTGTTTACTGCTTATTTTGCATCACTTCAATATTAATGTATGCTAAGCATATGTCTTTAGGCCACAGAACAAAACATGTGTAATGTTAGAAGTTTGATATTTTAATTTGCTAGTTATTGTATTAAATTATATCTGTCTAACAAGTAAAGATTTATCAGTTATCTACTTGCAACCATCTAATCAGAATGTTAATTTATTTTCAAACAATCACAGAGAAATAATGAATTTCACTTTTACTTCAAAAACTGTAAAATATTCAACAGTAAGATTACTGTATAATTAACAACAGTAACTTGCTGGCATCTCTGCTGCCAGTATCTTACTGTAAATTAAAAAATACAGAAATATACAGTTTTTTACAGTAAAGGGCTGTAAATTAATTTAACAGTAATGGTACTGTATAATTACAGTAACTTGCTGGCATCTCTGCTGCCAGCATTTTACTGTTATTTTACAGATAAATTATTTACAGTGTACTATAATTATGCAGACGACACACAAATTTACATAACCATATCACCAGGAGACTATAGTCCGATACTTTGAACAAATCAATGACTGGATGTGCCAAAATGTTCTTCAATTGAACAACGACAAAACTGAAGTCATTGTCTTTGGTGCCAGGGATGAACAATTAAAAGTCAGTGCACAGCTGAAATCTTTTATATTAGAAAGTACACACCAAGCCAGAAATCTTGGTGTAGTCATAGATTCAGACTTGAATTTCAAAAAACACATTAAATCAATTACTAAGTCAGCCTACTACCACCTTAAAAATGTATCAAGAATTAAAGGGCTAATGTCTCAGCAGGACTTAGAAAAACTTGTCCATGCATTTATTTTTAGTAGACTTGACTACTGTAACAGTGTCTTTGCAGGCCTTCCTAACAAATCAATCAGACAGTTTCAGCTAATTCAGAACGCTGCTGCTCGAGTCCTCACTAGGACCGAAAAAGTGGATCACATCACCCCAGTTCTTAAGTCTTTACACTGGCTTCCTGTCAAACAAAGAATTGATTTCAAAATACTGATGTTGGTTTACAAAGCCCTAAATGGTCTAGGGCCAAAATACATTACTGATCTGCTGATCCGTCATGAACCTACCAGAGCTCTTAGGTCGTCTGGGACAGGTCTTCTAAAAGTCCTCAGAGCTAGGACTAGACGGGGAGAGGCGGCTTTCAGCTAATATGCGCCCAATGTCTGAAATGGACTGCCAGAGAGTCTGAGGTCTGCTGAAACTCTCAGTTCTTTTAAATCGTGTCTCAACACTTTCCTGTTTCCCTTTTAACTTGTCAATTTTATTTTTTGTTCAAATGTTTTATTTCTTTTATTAAAATGTTGTATTTCTATCCATGTTTTTAAATGTTATTCTTTTTTGTATGTGTATTCTATACTTGATGTATTTTAATTTTGACCCTGTAAAGCACCTTGAATGGCCCTGTGTCTGAAATGTGCTATATAAATAAAATTGCCTTGCCTTGCTTGCCTTACGATGCAAGGACTGAGACAGGGCCATTATCAAGTGGGTACAGAAGTTCCCAATACGGCCCATACGTGCCGCTGTGTCATAGCACTTTGTTAGAATGTCATCCGTAATGCAACACTGGCTTGGGACAGCGAGCATTCGTCCTCAATACCTCCTCCGGTGCCCCAATGAAGGAGGCAATAGACGACTCTACGGCTGGCATTCTGTCAAGTCTATGCTTGCTGGCACCCTGCATCAAAGCAAAAGCCCTGTTGTCACTGGGTTGATGAGATAGAGATTTGGGGTCTGGCCAGCATTTGTGAAGCTCCTCAATGCATGGCTGGGAGGGAGGCACAGAAAAACTATCTTGTGGCTGGACACGCCTAAATAATGTACTAGCTTGAGTGCTTGTTGATGGAGCCTCATCCAACCCTAAGCGTGCCATTGCCATGCGGCCTGTCTTCATATAACTGGCTACAGGAAGCCCTTGTAGACAGGACATCTTCATCCCATTCTGGTGTGGTTGGAGCACAGCCTGCGGGATAGACTCCTGGGTTGAAGTCAACATGACTGGCTGAAGGTTAAAGAGCAAACTCTTGATTTAAGCAAACTCTGACACTAGCTTGTTCAATTCGGCAGCAATACAGTCTGTCTTCTTAGCCTTCTTCCTGGGGGGAAGGAGGGGGGCAGCCCTGCCCTGCCCTGGGTGGGGAGCGTACACATACCTCTGGAACATTTCCAGGTGGGGGAAGCTCACCTTCAACCTCTGCTAGTCTTGCAACTTTCAGCCTATGTGGCATGAAAATGAACAAAGCAACAAAGAGCAGTGAACAGTTCAATTGCAATCAAACTAAAATCGAAAAACAACAATTGTAGTTATTTATTTTTCCTCTTGTTTAAAAAAAATATATATACAGTGGCTTGAAAAAGTATTCATCCCCCTTGAACTTTTCCACACTTTGTCACGTAACAACCACACACGTAGGGGAGAACGGGGGAATGTGAGCCATTGGGTAATGTGAGACACCCCCTGTATCTAGGCAATGGAACACATTTTTGGTCATGTGAGATATATGTTTTCAAGCCCTTCTCATTTCCCCTTGGCCATGAAAGAGAGGACCTCATGGTGATGTTGTAAGCATGTTTTTTTCACAAAAAATTATTTTCTGCATGTAAAAGTAAATTTTCTTGCTGTCAACTTAATCGATTGTTGTGCCAAAGCAAATTGATTCAGGTAGAAAAACTTCTATCATACATGTTGA
This sequence comes from Hyperoplus lanceolatus, assembly GCA_026929865.2. Taxonomy (NCBI): domain Eukaryota; kingdom Metazoa; phylum Chordata; class Actinopteri; order Uranoscopiformes; family Ammodytidae; genus Hyperoplus; species Hyperoplus lanceolatus. The sequence continues at coordinate 38,082,955 of CM049398.1, read as the reverse complement.
TGAACTGCCAACATATTTTTAATTTTCATTTAACTTTTATTTATCCTCGAGAGACCAATTGAGGGGTGACCCTCATTTACAATGGTGTCGAGTTCAAATAAATTCCAAGGAAAAACAACAATACATACACAATATTCAATGCAAATACATCAAATACACAACAACAGGTGAAGAGAGAAAAAAACAATTGAAACTTTTACATAGTGGTGAAGAGTGGCAGCAATTAAAATGAAATGGGTGAAAGTACAATATAGCCTAATTAAAACAGTTACAGGTAGAGTTTGGCAGATTCAAGATAGTTTGTTTAAATTGATTAAAGGATATGAAGGTATTTAGTTTAATTTGTTGCTGTAAGTTGTTCCAGGAGTCGGGGGCACTTAAGCTAAAAGCTGTCTTTCCCAGCTCAGACCGGGCTTGTGGGACATAAAGCATGAGCATGTCAGTGGAGCGGGTCTGATAAAGCCCATCTGAAATTTGCAACATTTCTGTTAAATAACGAGGAAGCTTCCCGGTCAAGGCTTTGTAAATAAAAATATGCCAATGTGCATCACGTCTCTCTTTAAGGGAGTACCACCCAACCTTTTCATATAAAAGACAATGGTGTGTGTCATAAGCATCTCCTGTGATGAACCTTAAAGCAGAGTGAAAAACAGAGTCTAGGAGTTTAAGACATGAATGAGATGCATGTCGGTAAACCACATCACCGTAATCAAGGACAGACATAAAAACTGCCTCAATAATCCTTTTCCTACTAAATAAAGGGAAGGTGGTTTTGTTCCTATAAAAATAGCCAATTTTTTGTCGTAGTCGAAAAACAAGATTTTTTATATGGAAATTAAAAGTGAGTTTATCATCTAACCAGATGCCGAGATATTTGTACTCTGTGACTCTTTCAATTAAAAATCCATTCTTTGTAAAAATATTAAAATCATTAAGAGTTGTAGTTCTTGCTCTGGAGAAACACATATATTTGGTTTTGTCTGTATTTAGAACCAGTCTGAGGTTTACTAGACAGTCCTGCAGGGTGTTAAAAGAGCTTTGTAGGTTCTGAATAGATTGGTGCACCGAATCGGAAATGCAATACAGTACTGTGTCGTCAGCGTATAGATGGGCATGACAGTTTTTTAGCGATGAAACAATGTTATTTATATAAATTGTGAAAAGAACTGGACCTAAAATTGAGCCCTGTGGGACACCATTTGTAACAGTTAAAAACTCAGACTGGTATCTTCCGAGTTTAACTGACTGCTGTCTATCAGAGAGATAATCCCTAAACCAGCTACATGCAGACTGATCAAAGCCAATGTCATGCAGCCTCTGTAAAAGCAAATGGTGGTCAACAGTATCAAAGGCCTTTGAAAGATCAATAAAAAGTGCTGCACAGTGCTTTTTCTTGTCTATTGCTGAAACAATGTTGTCTACAACCAAAGTCACAGCAGAGACAGTACTGTGACCTGCCCTAAAACCAGATTGGAATGGGCTCAAAATGGAAGCACTAGTTAGAAATGTTTTTAACTGATTATTAATAAGTGATTCTAGAATTTTTGCGAGGCATGGGAGTTTGGAAATTGGCCTGTAGTTATTAAGATTATTTTTGTCACCACCTTTATGTAAAGGAATTACATGAGCTTTTTTCCAAATTTTAGGAACTATTCCAGAGGAGATCGAAAGATTAAAAATATGGGTAATTTGTTTTGATATTATATGTGTAGAAAGCTTGATTGAAAACGGGTCCAAATTGTCCTCTCCCATGTACTTCTTGGGGTTGATGGCGAGGAGTGCATCTACAACAACACTTGTGGGAAGAAGATCAAGGCTGAAAATAGGAGTTTGAGAGACAGGCGGTACGTTACTACTGGTGGTAGAAGGCGTATATCCTCCATTCTGAAAGAGTTGACCAGCAGCTACAAAATGTTTATTAAAAGCTAAGCCAATCTCTTTTTGATCATTGAGAGTGTGACCATTTAATTTGATCTGAGTGGGAACTGTGCTAGAATTGTTCTTATTATAGTTCACAGCTTTCCAAAATAGTGCAGGGTTAGAGTAGCAGTTTGAGATTAATTCAAGGTAGTATTCAGATTTGGCTTTCCTAATCATGGATGTGCACTTATTCCTAAGGTGTCTAAAAATAGTCCAATTGGTATTATCTCCAGAGCGTCTAGCTAGAGACCATGCTTTATTTCTCTTCGAAAATAAATCAGACAGTTCACTTGTAAACCAGGGGTTTGATCTATTTTTTACTCTATGCTTTTTAAGGGGCGCATGCTTGTTTATAATTGAGGTGAAAGTATTGATGAAATGGTCTAAGGCTAACTCAACATCCGAAATTTCCGTAGTGAGTTGAATGTCACTATGACGGAGATCACTTAGAAAGGCTTGCTCATTAAAACCTTTAAAATTACGCTTAATTATGATTTTAGGCTGAGATCTTTTTAAATGAATACTTCTGATACAGGCCACTGGGCAGTGATCACTAATCCCAAGGTCAAAGACACCAGCTGAGACTATTTTATCTATTTTATTTGATAAGATTAAATCGATTAAAGTTGATTTTGCAGTTTTTTTTAGATTGGGTCTTGTGGGCTCAGTTATTAATTGTGTAAGATTAACGTTGCTACAGATTTCTTTGAAAGGTTCAGAGGCACCAGAAAGCCAATCAACGTTAAAATCACCCATCACAATTACCTCTCTATTTACATAGCTGGAGAGCATATGTGCTAGATCGTTTAAGGAGCTAGTTACAGCTGAAGGGGGCCTATACACACCAATTATAACAAAACAATCATTTGACGATAAAGATAATTCTAGCGCGATAAATTCAAAGCAATTTGGAACAGAGACAGCATGTAAAAGTGTTACAGAATAACAGGATTTAACATAGACAGCCACTCCCCAACCCCTAGTGTTTCTGTCTATTCTGAATAAGTTATAATCATTTATTGCCACAATAGAGTCATCTGCACTCTTCTTTAACCAGGATTCCGTCAGAATCAAAACATCTGGATCTGCCTGGGACACTAAAATCTTTACATGGTCTAATTTATCATGCTGCAATAAACTTCTAATATTTAAATGTAGAAAACCCAAGCCCTTTCTTGATTTGAGAATTTGTGGGGAATTTAGCTTACAGCTAGAAAGCATGGCTTGTTTTTCAGGGTCATACAATACAGGTTTGTGCCTGTAGAGGGAGCCAATGTTAGAAGCAGCAGATGGGTGGGTCATTGGAGGTGAGAGAGGGCAGTCAGGTGTGATGTCCAGAGCTGGAGGAAGGTTTGTAGCACAGATGGAAGGGGAGTATAATTGATGTTGAGCAGGACTCCCGGGGGGGTCTTTTTTAATGGATGTTCTTCTGATGGGGTCATGCTGTGGTAAATATCAGTCCAAATTAAATGCAATGTGCTGAATGAAGTTATTGGGGAGTTCTCTTACACCTTTGGTGTTGGGATGGAGGCCGTCAGATTTAAAGAGCTCGTGTCTGGTCCAAAAAGAGTCAAAGTTGCTGATGAAGCCCAGCATGTTTGCAGAGCAGAAGGACTTCAGCCAGTCATGAAGACTCAGGAGGCGACTGAAGCGCTCTGGGCTTTTAGACAGTGTGTGGGTGGGGCCGGAAAAAATGCAGGTTTTCCCCAAACTCTGCAGGGTGATGGACAAACACTCTAATTGAGCATAGAGTTTGCAAGATTGTTTGTTCATAACATCATTTGACCCAATATGAAAAATGACAGTGTGGGCTGTAGGGTGGCGGTCGATGAGGGCAGGTGATAGCTCCATGATGTTGCATACCTTTCCTCCAGAAAGGCAATAGGTGAAGGCACCAGGAAGTTGCAGGTATCTGATGATGGAATCCCCTATTATCAGAATCTCTGGTTCCTCATCTATGCAGTTTCCTCTGTAAAGTGACAGCTTGGATGTGAGTGACAGCTTGGATGTGAGGGGCGGGGCATAGCTGCGAGAGTGAGCAGCACCTGTACAGGATACGTCATCGCCAGCTGCAGCGATCTCGGGGACATCATTTTGTAGAGGCTCTGATGGATGAACTGACTGACTGATGACTCACGTCTGAATGGAGCTGGTGGACGGCGGCGATCCTGGCGCCCGCCTTGGGGAGTGGACTGGGAACTTGAACGCCTCTGAGTCAGCATGGAGCGGGTTGGGACTGGTGACTCGGATCGGGAGAATGCCGCGTTAGCTGCCGGTTCAGTAGCCCCATCTAGCTCTACCAGCGGAGCAAACAAATTATGCAACAGCACAGGACCAGGCGAGAGAAGAGGGGGAATTCGTCTGCCCTTCTTGACGACAGACGACCATGAAGCGCTGGCAGGTGGAGTAGAGACCGGAGCAACAGAAGCGCCACTAGCTGCGGCTGAGAGCTTTGGAGCGGAAAATGCTCCAGTACAGCTATCCGGGAGATCAGAGAGGACTGCCGCTGGAGGACATCGTGAACTAGGCTCTCTAAAGACAGTAGCTCTGCCTTCAGGACATAAAGCTCCGGATCTGCCTGGGTGAGTGGGGTCATCATTTTTGTAATTTATTTGTTAAAAGAAAAAAAAGAAAAGAAAAGTACACCGTTTGGCTAGCGCTTTCGGGGTTAGCACTGGCTAGCATGGAGCAACAGCTTCCATCACTCTGTATCCGAACGGGACGCACTCTGAGGCGGTCACGGAACGTTGGACTCACCGCTGAAAGTTCAACTGACAAAATAATCCACATTTGCTGTCCATTTCAGTCAGGAACACTTTCATACGTAAATTGGAGCCTCGGAGTCGAAACTGGACGATTACAACTGGTTAAAACGTCTGAAAAATTACTTTTTTGCCATTTTTAGCTAACTAATGCGTAATAATAATGCGTAAATAAAAAAAAGTTGCGACCGTTAATTAACCGTCATCACTATATGAATCATCACATATGAAACCATGTGATGATGATAACTGAAGATTAGCCTGATTTGCAGAGAGAGGTAGTTTTTTCTGAAATTGTGGCAGTGGGGGAAAGTGAGACAAATGCTGTGGGGTAAAGTGAGGCAGTGTTTGTGCCCTCTTTTAATGAATCCATTATATTAAAGGTAGCAAGGTGACTAGTTTGAATAAGACAAAAAACAATGTGGGCTGGAGGTGGGGGTTGAATGGATATAGGGGTGTCAGCAAGGGCATGGTTTGGCACGTATGTATGTGGGGGACAGGAGAGTGACTTTTAACATCAATAGGCTCCAAGTAGTATGTCTTTATTTAAAGAAGGATCCCTATAAAACAAATGCAGAACAATATTAATCAAAGACTCAAAAGATGGAAAATTACAGCTGGGTCTAGTCCTGTGTTCTGAGTCCCAGGCTGTTCTAACTGGTTCTGATTGTTCTTTGCTCTGATCCCCAGACACTAGCTGGCTCTAAGGGTCTTGTGTTCTGACCCCCAGACTGTGTTTTAATCTAACTGGTTCTATCTGTCATTTGAATGTTAATTATAGACAGAGGTGGGGTTAAGTCACTAATGTGCAAATCACAAGCAAGTCTCAAGTCATAACCTTCAAGTCTCAAGCAAGTCCAAGTCACTGTGGTGAGAATCAAGCAAGTCACAAGTCAAGTCATTGCTCAGGTCAAGCAAGTCACATGTCAAGTCATTCAAAAATCATATGATCTAACCCAGTTTCTAAATTTAAAAGACTTGCAATCCACAGTTCTCTTCTTCATACCGTCATCGACTAGCCTGGCATTCCCAGACCTGCCACTAGGCGCTGGCAAATTAAATTTGCTGCGCCTGTTGGTCTGGCCACGCTCCGTTGAAGCTTTATCAAGAAGACCAGAAATCTGGGTCTCACGTTTCAATTGGTTCTATCTAATATGGGCGCGCCAGAGCCCTTTATATGGTACTCTGGGGAGGACGTAACCGGATGACGACAGTGACGTGCATGCGACGTCGAAGCCGTGATAGTAAACATCAAAGATGGCTGCGTATATGTTGTGTGAGTGGAAAGTGGAAAGTTCTGTTTTGCCGACCGACAACGGCAAATGTTTAATTTAACAGTTTAACAGCTGTTCGCTAAACAAACGGGGCTTATGTCACCTTGTGAATCGCTCTGATTGGTTGTAGTGCTATCCAACTGCGTGCAGTGCCATTTGAAATGCACGAGTAGGAGCCGCCCCTTGAGTTGGAAATTACTATTGATCGTGGCCAGACCTTCTATCGTTCAAGATATCAGGGTATGGATTTCCAGGCTAGTCATCGACAACATCATCCTTGAACTACAATTGAATTATTCTTGGTCTGACCGAGGGAGGGGTCTTCAACTAAAATTGAAATGGGTCCAGTTGACAACATTTTCTTACAGCAAAGGTCCGAATCTCATAATGTCTGCATCCAATAGCGACCCATATGATCAACACCGCACATTTCCTTTTCTTTCAACCACATTTAGGCTACTTTCAATTTCCAAGTAGCTTAATTTTAACATGGAAAACAAGAAAGGCAAATAGTAACAGATAGGCCTATACTTACACAAAACAGACACTTAATGCCCACAATGCATTTAAAATAAAACAGGGCAAGGATCTGCGCTATGGCAAAAATATCATATCACCTTTTATTTTATGGCAGGATCACATTTTGATTTATCCCGATTAATTAATTTTTCGTACTGGGGGGCGAACTGTCATAACGGGCAGTTTGCTGTGAACTGTCGGTGTGGTGGCGGCGGCGGCTGTGAGCTGTCGGAAGGAGCCGGTGAACGTGGAAGGTCGAACTGCATCATATAGGCCTAAGCCTACATCATAACCCTGTTTTGTCTCACAGAGATGCTTTTATAAAGCCTACAGTCCGTGGAGGTAGTAGGGCGCTCGATAAGAAAGCGTGCGTTATCAAAGCAGCAGCGCTGCAGGAAACGCTCGTTACTTTCGATTTCTTTTACAAGACTTCCCGGGGCCGTTACAACGTGAAAAGGGAAGGGAAGAAGGCGCTACATATTTACTGTGATTGGGTTATAAGCGTGTGGGAGGCTCACGTGAATTATTCTTGGTCTAGCCGCCTCCATGACTGCTGCTCCTGTGTTGACCTGCTGACGCTGTTTGTCCGTGCAGCGCGCTGCGTGCATTGCACTGTAAAATCACCCGATCATGTTTCAAAATAAAACATAATTTCTAACGTAATCTAACTTTTAAAAATTCAAGTCATTTCGAGTCATCTGTCTGAAGTCTAAGTCAAGTCTCAAGTCATACAGACCAAGTCAAAGTCAAGTCGAGTCTTTTATCAGTGTTAGTCAAGCAAGTCTCAAGTCCTCAAATTTGCGACTCGAGTCAAGTCATGTGACTCGAGTCCCCCATGTCTGATTATTGAATATGAATTATATGGTGTATTTGATCAGAGTTACTTTCAAGTGTTTAGAAAATGTTTTTCTTAAATGACCAAACCCCATGATTCTGTTACTAGTCCGACATTAGTTTTGGAATATTTGGTTTTCAATCTAGCTGTCAGGATTCTAGCTGTTACAACATGTGTTGTTATGGTAGTTTCAGAGTGGAAAAAGTAAGTGGATCAGTTTACCCCCTTGATCTCTAAGACAACTTTTTTTTTAAACAATCATATTTTCACTTCCCTTTGTCATGAAAATCCCCCTTTTCTAGGAAACATCCTGCATTAATGGGAAATGTGTACTTGACTGATAAATCATTTTAGCTCCCTTAGAGGGGAGCAAATGTAAAAAGTGCCTCACATTACCCCGTTCTCCCCTACATTTATTTTTTTACTCTCAACCTGTATTCGCTACCTGCGAAAAGTTTCAAGGGAGATCATTGAACGTGACTTGGGCTTATATAGACGGGCGGCCCTACGTCATCCCAGATCACATGTGACTTTGTTGATATTAAATACTCAACCTGCGCATGCATGAAATGGATAACATCCAATGTTTAGCACTGCCTCTGGCGGTCAGTAGGAATGAAATAGAACATATGTTCTTGCCTTTAGTGGATTTGATCGTTCCAGTTTAAGAGATATATCTGGAATTGACAGGAAGTTGGCTTTCATTTCAAGAATACTGTTCCTGATTTATTTTATTTATTTAACCTTTATTTACCCAGGCAAGCAAATTAAGAACAAAATTCCTATTTTCAAGTGCAGCCTGGAGGGGAAAAGGGAGGGGAGTGCTAAAAGTGAAAACAAGGTTATATATATATTACATTTTTAAAAAATATATAAAATACACTTTAACACATTCAATATAATACAATACAATAAAATAAACAGTTAATCAATAGGGTATGACAAAAAGGGCTACTAGCAGGTGCAGGAGTCAACTATGATTTGTTGCAGATTTTGGTTGAACCTGATGCTGATAATTCAGAGAAAACACTGTCAACATTTTTCATTGGAATTATTCTCTACTAAACAGGAAGTCCCTATCAAAATTGTTCACAGTGTGTTGTGTTGATTGCCATGCAGTGATGACATCCCTCTTGATAACACTGAAATAGATTAAAGCTGGACTATGAGCTCAGATTCTAGGGATTCTTTATCGGGTAAGATAACTGGTGACTTTCAACAGCAATATCTGTGCAACAAGTGTTCGTCTTAACATAACTGTGTTTGAACTACTACAGGGTTCAACACAACTTTTCTTTCCTACTGGGTGGATCCAAGTTTTACTGGCCCCTTGTATATTTTCACTGGCCCTGCACACACTTTTTTTCTTCTTCATAATTTAGTGTCAATAATTATAATACCTGTATTAGAAAAATAACCAAATCTAAAGGGAATATCTATACTGTAACAGTATAGATATTCCATTTAGATTTGGTTATTTTTCTTTTAGTTAATTATATGAAATATTGATACTGCTCATACACATAATATAAAACCAGGCAAACATATTGAATTTGAAGCCTACAACTGAAAGTATGTTGAAGGGGTCGGCCAGTATTTTAAAGTCCAATAGTTTGATGATTGTTTTTATTCTTGAATTTGGGCAGTTTAATGAATAGTTCACCTGCAGAAGTTATGTTCAAACATAAAAAAAAATAAATAAGAGATGAAGGTCTGATCATTCTTTGTGTTGTGGTAGGCTGTTTTTATTACTTTCTCTATATGCATTAGGGATGTGAATGTGTCGACCGAATGACCGGTTTTTCACTTGCGCTCAAGTTGACTTTAAAAATAGAATAGAAATCCACGCCGGTTTTTTTAATAGGAGATTTCACTGTGTATGCGAGTTCACGTCTGTTCGTGAGCCCGCTGCAGGAGCGTCACTTCAGCATGAAGTGTCAGCTTCATATAAGAGTCCGGTGTGGGACCATTTTTTCAAACTATTGATAAAAAACAATGCAGTGCAAAATATGCAGCAACAGTTAAACGCTCGTCTGAGACTATGACGTTAAATCACCTTAGAAACACACAATGCCTTCGTCCGAGCATAGCAGCGTTTCACCGTGAGATCTCGCCAGTAGGGTTGCCACCTATCAGAAATGAAAATAAGGGACGCCCACCACGGGCCCGACTCCTGTGGGGCGGGGCGCCCGCAGCAGTGGTATGTTTTATTTTGTGCTGGTGTTTTTAGTAAAGGGTTGATCAAGAAATCAATTAGTCATAATTAAAGCTTGAAATGCTGTATTACCAATTAACATTCTCTTATAAAGTGCAGTCAATTTATTTTTGAATTAAATCTCTTTGCGTGGCGTGTGCAACAATGAACTTTTAAAATATAAACTAAATAAACTGAGAACTTCATGTAACTTTTTAAGTGCATAACTATAGGGACTCTCTTTGAACATTTGTACGAAAAAAAAACAGTACAAAAAAACAACAAAAACACTTATAAACTTATGTAAAAAAAGAAAGTGCAAAACATAACTCCTTCCCTCAACATTACCCCTCAAAACTGTTACTTCTTTTTCCAGGTGTACTTCTTGTTACTCCTTGCAGCACTGAGTAACTCTTTGTCTTTCAAAGCGCTGTTGTAAAACTCTGAACAGGACTGCTCAAAGTTGAGAGTGATCAGGAGCTCACTTCTCATGAGCTCTGTGGAGCACCTGTTCCTGCAGTCACTCCATTTGATGGCCATTCTGGAGAAGATCCTTTCCACATATCCAGTGGATGCTGGGATGCTCAGGATGTGGCTGGTGATAGACAGCATGATAGGCAGGTCAGCTACTTGAAAGAGAGCCACCCACCTGGCACCCACACCTTTGGACTTCCATTCATCTTCAGCATCTTCTTTGAGCCTCTTCAGAATGGGTTTTGCTGTGGAGCATTCATCATAAAGTTCATCCATGTTGACTTTATGAGGTTGAGCTTGGTGGTCACCCTCTCAATGTCACTAAAGGTCATGGTGCCATGGTGCAGAGAGAGAGGTTGCAGTGAGAACAACCAGTTGTCTTCGGAAAATTTGAACCATTTCTCAACATATGAGAGTGCTGTGTTGAGAAATGCAGTAAAATCTGCCCTTGCCATGTCTGCATCACGTGGACGGAGACGCTGCAGCTTCACTTTAGTTAAGTAGCCATAGAACTTGTCATCTGGTCTCTGTGTGAGCTTTTGCTTGAAGTTATCCATGATGGAATATAACTCAACACAGGTGGTTTCATCACTCTACAGCTTCTTTACAACTTCCTCAAAGAGAGAGAGAGGATATTATTGCAGAAAAGAAGGTAAACCTCCACAATGTCTCCATCTTCCTCAGTTGAGTCCTCACTGAGCTTTAACAATGCTCGAAGTTGTTTGGGATACTCCTCCCCCAGGCTGATGAAGTACGATTTAAGTGCAATCCAGGTTTGCATTAGCCGGGTGATGGCTGGATTAAGGGAGAGCCACCTGGTTGTGACATGTCGCAGAATTTCCTGGAACTCAACATCACAAAACCTACAAAACTCTTTGAGTGATTCTCTTCGTCTGGCATATGTGGAAAAGAAGGCATAGACCTTCAGCACAACATTTTCCACATCTACAGTGAGCTGGTCAAGAGCATGCTTCACTGTGTTGTGCACAATATGGGCATGGCTGTTTCCTTGCAGCAGATATTTTTGTTTCTTCTTCAAGTTGGTGAAGACAGAGTTGTGAATTCCATAATTCACATTTGTATTGTCTGTACTAAATGCTGTCACTTGATCAAACGATAAGCCACATTTTTCAAGTGACTGCTCTATGAGAGCTACAATCCCAGCAGCGGACTCATCTGCATTTTCAATGAAATCCAGCATTTTGTTGGTGACCCCGCATTCTGGACTGAAGTATTGAACAGCAAGGGGGAACATCTTCCTGTTGCCTTTATTTGATGCATCTGTCTGAATGGAAAATGGGAGGGGTTTATCTGATGTTAGGGCCTTGAGAACATCAGCCACTGCCTTTGGAGCAAGGACATCTTTAACCACTGCCTCTGCCTTTGTTCTCCCTATAGTAATTTTTTTTTACAATTTTTGAATCCGGGAGAATATTTTGATTCAGTTTGTGTGCACAGTCAGCACTGTTGTAGCTGAGGTTGTGTCTGACTGTGTGGTACACCTGTGTCACCTCAGCTGCGGTAACCTAGAGGGTAGGAGTGGGATGACATATTGTTAATTAAGTTAAACAGTATGTGTCTAGTTAAACCACACTAATAATGTAATTTATGTAATGATCACTGAACACTGCATTCTTCAAAAATATAAACATTTTGACACAGAAAGCTCTAGAAACATTTTTAATCTAGGAAATGTATATTAAAGAATAAACGTTTTCTTTTAACAAATGTATTTATTTTTTTATTTATTAACTGTTAATCCATTAGTATGATTTGTTCTTTAAATGGCCATATATAATATTTATATTGGCTAATACTACTTTATATTAAATAAATGATCGTTCATTCGACTTTAAAAACTCAACTTCCTAAACAATCAATCAAACCACAACAGTTTACTAAAATAGGCTCTGCCCATGCACTGCCATCTTCTGGCAAAAGCACAACCAGATAGGAAATCAATCACAACATAATGTCCCATACCGTATCAATCTCAGGAGATGATTGGGGTATGAAGAACTGTGACACTGATGCGTGGGTCTTCTGTGATCTTTCGTGTCTGGAGTGTTGCTCTCCTGTTGCATGCTGTCTGATGTCAGACAGCCCACCGTGCGCCACTGAAAACACTCGCCGACATATTTTACAAGTTGCCTTGTAAACATCTCCACTGACGCTGTCCAGCCAAGGATGTGCCTCTTCCCACTCACGTCTGTACTTCTGCAATCGTTTCCGCTTTTGAGGACGTGGTGGAGGGGTGTAGTGGACATTTTTAAAAGGCGCGGGTTTTGTGAGCAGCGCCGGTGTGGTGTCTGTCGCTAGGCAACCGTGACCACCAAATGCATGCGCAGACACACAGAGGACCGGAGCGGGTCCTGCGTAGATCCCGCCGCGACAATTTTGCTGGCTTTAGTGTTCCCTGTGTTTTGTTTTGATCATTATTGTTAGATTTAGTATTTGTGTGTGTGTGACAGACATGTGTATTGGATATTTATGGAAATACGGAACAAATCGCGTCCCGTATTGGTTCAATACGGGACGCAACATTTAATTGCCAAATAAAGGACGATTCCGTATTTTACGGGACGGGTGGCAACCCTACTCGCCAGTGAGGGAGCTGTCGCGCAGATTAACTGTGGTTTGTGGCTAAAATAATAACCGGGGATATTCCCCCCGTTAGCGATTTCAATGGGAAAGACTTCCGCGATCTGATTGTATGTCTCGAGCCTGAAAACACAGTGCCATGTCGGCAGACAAACTGCGCGACTATAGGAACTGTCCAGTGAGCCGAGTCCCTCCGTTGGTTTCTGTCTACAACCGACACAATCACCGGAGACACATTCACAGCGTTTAAATAAAGCCTCTCATTTGTATTACCATTGGGGCTTGCATGCAAATACTGTAACATTACGGCGGCAGCTAAAGGAAAAGCGCAGTTTTCACTTCATTTTCTGCACCTCAACCTCTGCTGTGGGAAGAAAGAAAGGGGGCAGAGTAATGCTGGGCTTACACTAGAGGACTTTTAAAAGGCTATCTACGCCAGCCACGGTCCCGTCACAGCCAGGTAATGTAGGCTACTTGCCTTTATTTTCTACTGCCCTGTGCACAATGCTGCTGTAAATGTGTTTGGTATGGTGCTGCCTTGCTGTTTGTGTTCATTTCCGAGTGGCGTGAATCTGCAATGCTGTTTTAAGGCTATTTGTTCCGTTCACTTGCTGTTTATTTGTTTTTTGGCACAATTGTTGGCCGTGTAGTTGTTGTTTTTGTGTGGACATGAACGCTGTTGTGTCGGGTCGGATCTGATCGCAGCCATGGTTGATTAAGGGAATAAATATATCGGGGGAGACTAGCTGTGTAGCTCTGTTCCTCGGACTCCCACAAAAGATAGAGCGCAGCGATGGGGATTATCTCAGCCATGGTTGATCAGCAATAGAAAAAGCTAGGGGGAAATAAGTTTCGGGCGGGCTCATCTACGTAGGTCATGACATAGGCGCGTTGGTCGCTTTTGGGCGCGTTGGACAATTTTTTGACACAAAATGACCAAGCGCCAGATCGGGCGCGTTGGTCGCTTTGGCCCAAAGCGCCAACGCGCCCGGTGTGTTCTCAGCTTTAGACTGTCCACAATAAAAGGCCACCCTGAAATATGCAGTTTTGTCTCACAGCAAAATGCCACAGATGCCACAAGCATTGAGGGAGCGTGCAATTGGCATGCTGACAGCAGGAATGTCAACCAGATCTGTTGCTCGTGCATTGAATGTTCATTTCTCCACCATAAGCCGTCTCCAGCAACTTCGCACAGCCATTGAAGAGGAGTGGACCAACATTCCACAGGCCGCAATTGACAATCTGATAAACTCTATGCGAAGAAGATGTTTTGCACTGCATGAGGCAAATGGTGGTCACACCAGATACTGACTGGTTCTGAGTCCCCAGACCCCCAATAAAGCAAAAAAATGCACATTTCAGAGTGGCCTTTTATTGTGGACAGTCTAAGGCACACCTGTGCACTAATCATGATGTCAGATCAGCATCTTGATGTGGCACACCTGTGAGGTGGGATGGATTATCTCAGCAAAGCAGAAGTGCTCACTATCACACATTTAGACAGATTTGTGAACAATGTTTGAGAGAAAAGGTACAATTGTGTATCTGGAATGAATTTTAGATCTTTCAGTCCATCTCATGAAAAATGGGAGAAAAAACAAAAGTGTTGCGTTTATATTTTTGTTGAGTGTATATAGAGAGATAGAGAGAGAGAGGGAGAGAGAGAGAAGCAGAAGAGAGCAGTAGAAAATTCAAATTGGCTATTCTAAAATTATTTAACTTGATCTTGCGTGTAGATCAATTTTTAAAAGTGGAAATAAATCTGACCCTGATCATTACAGAGGCATTTGTGTGAACAGTAACCTGGGGAAGGTTTTCTGTAGCATTATTCATTTGAGACTCATAGACTTCCTTACGAAACACAATGTCCTGAGCAAAAGTCAATTTGGATTTATACCAAATCACTGCACATCAGATCATATTTACACCCTACACACCCTAGTAGACAAAGATGTCAACCAAAACAAAACCAAAATATTTGCTTGCTGGCACATTGGATTACTTTATAAACTTCTTCAAAGTGGTGTAGGGGGTAAAGCATATGACATTATAAAATCAATGTACACAAACAACATGTGCGGCATCAAGATTGGACACGAGAACAGATTTTATCTCTCAGGAGCGGGGAGTGAGACAAGGCTGCTGTCTATCACCTGCACTGTTCAACATTTACATCAATGAGCTGGCTTCCATTCTGGAGCAGTCCACAGTGCCTGGTCTCACTCTCCACAACACCGAGATCAAATTCCTGCTTTACGCAGATGATTTAATCCTGTTGAGTCCCACAAAAGAAGGACTTCAACAGAGTCTAGACCAGGGGTGCCCACTGTTTTTCAGCTTGTGAGCTACTTTGAAAATGACCAAGTCAAAGTGAGCTACCACCTACTATTAGGGGTCAAAAGTCACGGTTCGGTACGTACCTCGGTTTTTAAGTCACGGTTCTGTTCTGTACGGTACGGTTCTCAGTTAAGAGGAAAAATGTGTGCAGAATTGCAGCCTAAAGGTATTTTCCAGTATAGAAAAGAAAAAACTGCTGCATACAACCAAAGTCTTCAATAAATAAAATACTTCTTAAATAAAAGTGAAAGTTCTGCACCGCAAACCAAACAAGCCTGTACATATTTATTTAAACATATTGAAAATTAATATGAATCCCTAGGTTCATAACTGCATGAACCTAGGGATGCACCGATCCACTATTTTTAGTTCCGATCCGATTCCGATATCTGGGTTTTGGATATCGGTCGATACCAATACTGTCCGATACAATATCATAATTGTTATACATTTTTTTGTTGGTGGTGATGTTATGTATTAGGCTAGGAAGGCTTAAGCAATTCTAATTTAAAAGAGCAAGAAATATACACAAATGCATATAGGTTTAGCTTAAAGGCAGAATTATAGTCATACAAAAAAAATCCTTCTCAATGATCACTTCTGTCCCACTAGAATATGTGGTGGTCTGTTTGTCTGAACAGTCTTCCTCTCTCTGGCTGTATTTTACGTAGTAGAATTTGTCACAGTGCAGAAGCCTCTCCACTTCCTTGACTTGGATTAGCTTTGGTTAGATCACTGGCTAACAAACTGATATGTACTGTATGTCAAAATAGAAAGTGGTGTCCTCTCTCCCTCCACCGAACGTCGGCGCATGCTCGCACGGCTCGTTCGCTCTTTCAAAGTAAGAGATTTTTTTTTTTTTTTTTTTTTTTTTTAATGTCACGCGATCGACCCACACTACCCTTGCGATCGACCTAGTGGGCACCCCTGGTCTAGACCTACTAGACCGTTACTGTCAGACCTGGGCCCTGGCAGTTAACATTAAGAAAACAAAAACAACTAGAAAATCCCGCATAGATTTTGAAAGTACGGGCCGCCCATGTAAATCGGGGAAGAAAAAAAATCACGGCTGACCCCTATGGTCCGAGAGACTTTATCGTAGAGCAACATGAGCTGTACATGTCTAACAAATAATAAGTCAATCAGAATCAGGGGGAAAGGGGCGTGGCCTGTCAAACATTGCATTGGTGAATTATGTTTTTCGCATTTGTGGCGCCCCCTATGGGTTAACCTTGACAAGCTTAGAGGGCCATGCTACCACATGTCTTCTGCACATATCCTGCAAGTTTCATGATGATAGGACCTATGGTCAATGAGTTATGGCCAATTTGTAATTAAGCCCCGCCCCTGCGTAAACATTTTAGTCAAAGGCGGCCATGTTTTCCAAGCTATCCTACTAATATTTTTCGGAGATGTGCATCATAGTCCCCCGGGGCTTCGTGAGACATTTGGTGTTGATAGAGTAAAACTTGAAAAAGTTGTGGATAAAACCCTGTTTTTCAGTTTATGCTAATTAGCCGAAAATATTTCCAGGTTGGCCCTGTATGGTCCAGCACCCTATCATACAGCTGTGTGAGAAATTTAAAGTCAATCGGACTTACGGTGTGCGGGGCGTGGCCTCTCAAACTGTCTTCAGTCGGGTAAGTTTTTTTTAACCCTATATTTCTCTTTCTGTGATGTCACGAGAAAGAGAAATATAGGGTTAAAAAAAACACTCTTTCTGCTTTTTCTCAGGCTAGGATGAACCGATTTCAATTTTATTCGCACATTTATACTACATAGGATCTCAGAATTCAATACACCTTCATATTCAAACCGGTGAAGAAGGCCTTTAATAAGTATGGTGGAGAGTAATAATTACTTAATGAATGTCAGAAGGGGAAATATGCTTCTGGGATCTGTCGCTGTTAGCTCATCTAAGCTGAGGTAGATTTATAGGCTACAGGCATAACACGGACCAAATATTCATCTCTTATTCCTTCCCCTAAAGGGTTAGGGGGAGGAGCTTAATGTGGCAAAGAGGAGGAGCTTAATAAGGTAAAGGGGAGGAGCTTATTGTGGCAAAGAGGAAGAGCTTAATATGGTAAAGGGGAGGAGCTTGATGTGGTAAAGAGGAGGAGCTTAATATGATAAGGGGGAGGAGCTTAATGATGTAAAGGGGAGGAGCCTAACGTGATAAAGGAGGAGCTTAATGTGGTAAAGGGGAGGGGCCTAATGATGTAAATGGGAGGAGCCTAACATGGTAAAGGGGAGGAGCTTAATATGGTAAGGGGAGGAGCCTAATGTGGTAAAGGGGAGGAGCCTAACGTGGTAAAAGGGAGGAGCTTAATGTGGTAAGGGGAGGAGCCTGACATGGTAAAGGGGGAGGAGCTTAATGTGGTAAGGGGGAGCCTAATGATGTAAAGGGGAGGAGTCTAATGTTGTAAAGGGGAGGAGCCTAACGTGGTAAAGGGGAGGAGCTTACTATGGTAAAGGGGAGGAGCCTAATGTGGTAAGGGGGAGCCTAATGTTGTAAAGGGGAGTAGTCTAACGTGGTAAAGGGGAGGAGCCTAATGCTGTAAAGGCGAGGAGCCTAACATGGTAAATGGGAGGAGCTTACTATGGTAAAGGGGAGGGGCCTAATGTGGTAAATGGGAGGAGCCTAACGTGGTAAAGGGGAGGAGCTTAATGCAGTAAAGAGGATATATTGTAGAGCACCATGAGCTGTACAAGTGTAAGAAATTTCAAGTCAATCAGAGTCAGGGGGCATTTGTGGCGCCCCCTATGGGTTAATCTCGATAAGCTTCGAGGGACATGCTACCACATGACTTCTGCACATACCCAGCAAGTTTGATGATGATAGGACCTATGGTTAAGGAGTTATGGCCAATTTGTTGATAGGCCCCACCCCTGCGTAAAGTTTTTGGTCAATGGCGGCCATGCCATTTACGGGTATGTTTATTGTAGTTCCCCGGGGCTTCACGAGAAATTTGGTGTTGATACAGTAAAATTTCAGAAAGTTGTGGATAACACGCTGTTTTTCAGTTTATGCTAATTACCGGAAAATATTCATAGGCGGACTTATATGGTCCCAGACGCTTTTTTGTAGAGCACCCTAGCATACACCTGTGTGAGAAATTTCAAGTGAATCGGACTTACGGTGTGCGGGGCGTGGCCTCTCAAACTTTCTTCAGTTGGGGCTTCATAACAGCGCCCGAGCGGAATTTCAAAAAACTGTATAATAGCACACCCCGTGGGGTTGGGGACGGACATTCTGTGAAATTTTTGCATGTCTGCGTGTAACGGTGTGGGAGGAGTAGCAGCTAGAAATTTGAGGGAAAAGTAAGAAGAACTAGAACTGCAAGCAGTTATTACCGGGGGCCAAGCCTCCGACGCAACTCGTCGTCCACCGCTGCGCCGGCCGCTCACTTCACGGAATCTGTGGATGTAAAGTTTTTGACTCTGGGATGTTCGGGTGTATAGGTATTGCTGTTTACAAGCTGATATACATTTAGTGTGCTTTTGGCGCCCCCTTATGGATGAATTTCGCAAAACTGCCACGGTGGAACGATGCAGCTCAATTCACAGAACAAGTGGATGTCAAGTTTTTTAATGTGCGATGCTTGGTTGGCGAGTTATGAGCAAAAGCAGATTAAAATGGCGGCCCGAGCTAATTGCACAATGTAATGTCAATGGACATGCTAAATGAGATTAGCATTCCCGCCTTTTTTCTTTGATGGAAAAAAAAAATCTAAATTTTATTAAAAAGTCCCTTACACATTAATATTTCTTGGCCATATTTTTTATATAGACTCGTGTATGCCCCTTGATGGTTTCCCGTGAGTTTTAAGAAATTTCCTCTGGCCAATTAGGAGATATGAAATTTCCTAATTTATGGCGCCCCCTTATGGCGAAAATGTCCAATTTTTTTATTGAACGCAATTAAGGGTAGCCCCAACATATGTCTAAAATTTGGACTTGATCCGACTTATGATTTTGGATTTATGAATTTTTTCGTAAAACGTAGCTAATCAACAAATATTTAAAATGCTACCGTTTCGTTATCCATGGTCGGATCAAAATGCTTTAGCAAGATTTCTTTCCGTGTGGGTCGGTAGATGTTCTGTGCAAACTTTGGTGTCGATTGTCCAAAAATTGTGGGAGGAGTAGCGAAAAATCAGTTTTGCAGTTTTCGCGATTTTGCGAAAAATCTATAATATCGCAAATGGGCGTGGCCTATGCCAAATGATGCAGCTGACTCCAGTGCATCTGTGGATATAAAGTTTTTGACTGTGGGACGTTCGGTGTGGGAGTTATGACCCCAAACGCGTTTTCCTCCGTTGTAGCGCCACCTAGTGGCCGGCATGTCTGAATTTTTTTGTATGCTGAGAATTCACGGACCTGGATCTAGTCATGCAATTGGCATGTCTGCACCCTTTACGGTTTGGGCTGTGCACGCAGTTTTAGGGAGGTAATAATAATAATAATAATAATCCTACAAAAACAATAGGGTTCCCCCTGCCCAACAATGGGCCCGCTTGGGAACCGCGTTGCTGTGCAAAACGCGGTCCCAGCTCCTGCTCGGGCTTGGCCCCCTAATATAATAATAACTAGAACTGCAAGCAGTTATGACCGGGGGCCAAGCCTCCGACGCAACTCGTCGTCAACCGCCGCGCCGGCCGCTCACTTCACAGAATCTGTGGATGTAAAGTTTTTGACTGTGGGATGTTCGGTTGGGGAGTAATGAGCAAAAGAGACGCAACCTCTCCACTGTAAAACAATGGAGAGGCTGTCATTCTCTCCACTGTAAAACATTTTTTTTTTCCTTTTCTGAAAAAGTCCCGCCCACATTAATATTTCTTGGCCATATTTCTTATATAGACTCGGGTATGCCCCTTGATGGTTTCCCTGGAGTTTTAAGAAAATTCCTTTGGGAGTTGTATAGGTATTGCTGTTTACAAGGTGATATACATTTAGTGTGCTTTTGGCGCCCCCTTATGGATGAATTTCGCAAAACTGCCACGGTGGAACGATGCAGCTCAATTCACAGAACAAGTGGATGTCAAGTTTTTTAATGTGCGATGTTTGGTTGGCGAGTTATGAGCAAAAGCAGATTAAAATGGCGGCCCGAGCTAATTGCACAATGTAATGTCAATGGACATGCTAAATGAGATTAGCATTCCCGCCTTTTTTCTTTGATGGAAAAAAAAAAATCTAAATTTTATTAAAAAGTCCCTTAAACAATACTATTTCTTGGCCATATTTTTTATATAGACTCGTGTATGCCCCTTGATGGTTTCCCGTGAGTTTTAAGAAAATTCCTCTGGCCAATTAGGAGATATAAAATTTCCTCATTTATGGCGCCCCCTTATGGCGAAATTTTCCAAATTTTTTATTGAGCGCAATTAAGGGTAGCCCCAACATATGTCTAAAATTTGGACTTGATCCGACTTATGATTTTGGATTTATGAATTTTTTCGTAAAACGTAGCTAATCAACAAATATTTAAAATGCTACCGTTTCGTTATCCATGGTCGGATCAAAATGCTTTAGCAGGATTTCTTTCCGTGTGGGTCGGTAGATGTTCTGTGCAAACTTTGGTGTCAATTGTCCAAAAATTGTGGGAGGAGTAGCGAAAAATCAGTTTTGCAGTTTTTGCGATTTTGCGAAAAATCTATAATATCGCAAATGGGCGTGGCCTATGCCAAATGATGCAGCTGACTCCAGTGCATCTGTGGATATAAAGTTTTTGACTGTGGGACGTTCGGTGTCGGAGTTATGACCCCAAACGCGTTTTCCTCCGTTGTAGCGCCACCTAGTGGCCGGCATGTCTGAATTTTGTTGTATGCTGAGATTTCACGGACCTGGATCTAGTCATGCAATTGGCATGTCTGCACCCTTTACGGTTTGGGCTGTGCACGCAGTTCTAGCGGCGACAAATAATAATAATAAGAATAATAATCCTTACAAAAACAATAGGGTTCCCTGCCCCGCAGGGCTTGGGAACCGCGTTGCTGTGCAAAACGCGGTCCCAGCTCCTGCTCGGGCTTGGCCCCCTAATAATAATAATAACTAGAATTGCAATTCCTTGAAGAAATTGCGGTGTGAATGCTGACGCTGATGTTGAAGAAGCTGACGCTTCACTGCTGAATGTTGATGAAGAACGAAGGATGAATATATCTGAATCAACAGAATGGTTGAATAATAGAATGTTTGAAAAATGTGTAATGTTTGGAAGTTTGAATGGACTTTCTAGCTGAATTGAGGAATGAATTATGACCTTGAAGTATGACCTTCAAAATGTAATCAGTTCATCTTTGAGTCAGAATCAACATTTGTGCAAAATTTGAAGAAAAACCGTGGAAGCGTTCCTGAGAATGCAGTCACAAAAGGCAACGTCACAGTGACCTTGAAATTTGACCTTTGACCTCTAAACTCTTGTGATGTCATCTCTGAGTCATAATCAACATCTGTGCAAAATTTTAAGAAAATCCGGTGAAGTCTAAAATTTGGTGTTGGAACGGGGAATTGAACCCCCAACCCTGTGTTCAGCTCAATCTGGATACTACCATGTAATGTCCTGAAGGAGCTGAACATGTAGAATGTGGTATGAAGTTTATCGGATGAAAACTGACTGAGTAAAGGCAACTTGAATTGTGTGTGTATGTGTGTGTGTGTGTGTGTGTGTGTGTGTGTGTGCTTAATGTGCCATATGCACTTACCACGAGACATGCTTCCCTTCACACAAACATTTGAGGTGAAAATTGTATTCCCTCAGCTGGAATCGAACCTGAGACCTTTGAACTACGAGACCTGGGCTTAAACCACTAAGCCACCAGACCTGTGTTCAATAACATAACAAGAGAACTATATATTGCTATGGTGCTGTGGTCACAGCTAATCAGGGCCAATTGGTAACAGCTGTGTTACCTCTCTTCACCTTTCCCCCCCCCCCCCCCCTAATTGAAAAACACCCAGAGCACTGTAGGTCACCATGGTGACAGACAGCTAATCAGTGTCCAAGTGAAACAGCTGTACTGGTAACATACACGTACCCCCCACCCCTGTCACCCACAGGGACAGAGGTTTTAAATGAACGCTAAGCCCGAACTTCTGGCTCTAACACGCAAACCGTTTGTCTGACAGAAAAAATGATGGTACCGTGAGAATGAGAAGATTCCAATTAATATTCACTGTGACATTTGGGTCTGTATTGTAAACAATTTGGTTAGGCCAGCAAGTTGAAAATGGAGTTCATTTGACATCCGATCATGGAGTGTAGCTCCATCCACTCACTGTTTGATTTTGAGTTTGCGTGCCTTCAAACAAGGCTGTCTCATGAGAAAACTAAACATTTGTTGAAAAAACTGTTTAAGATTATGAAAGAGGGAAGTCAGCTGAATATTTATATGTTAGAATCATGTTTCTAGGATGACGTATGAATGAGCAGATAGGTTTGGCGTCATGTCCAAACTCTTCGAGTTTGGATCCTTCCCTATTCATTTGCATGGAGAGACTTTTATGTTTAATAAACCTTTAATATCTCTGAAGTTATACATTTTATGAAAAAATATTGAATTATGAAAGTGTGCAACTGTGCAAGACGAACAGGAAGAACTTGAAATCGAGTTTCTACGATGAAGTATGAACGAGTAGGGACCATCATAATTTTGCATGAAATATTAAAATTCATAAAAGTTGAATTTATTTGAAATTTTGCAGTGTAGCAAAAAATTCTGAATCATACAGATTAATGGCCTGAAATAGCTGAACAATTGAAGGTGTATATGAAGTTTGTGGGAATAAGTATTAATGAGTGGCTGGGATCTGAATATTTTTCATAAAACGTTGAATAAGTATGAAATTATGAATTTTTTTGAAAATGTTGAAATGGTCCATGAAAGCCCTTGAAGAGCTGAAAATAATGATATGTGGAAGTTGTATGAAGGTTGAAGTATGTTGAAGTTATTGAACGCCAAAGAACGTACGGAATAATAATAATAACTAGAATTGCAATTCCTTGAAGAAATTGCGGTGTGAATGCTGACGCTGATGTTGAAGAAGCTGACGCTTCACTGCTGAATGTTGATGAAGAACGAAGGATGAATATATCTGAATCAACAGAATGGTTGAATAATAGAATGTTTGAAAAATGTGTAATGTTTGGAAGTTTGAATGGACTTTCTAGCTGAATTGAGGAATGAATTATGACCTTGAAGTATGACCTTCAAAATGTAATCAGTTCATCTTTGAGTCAGAATCAACATTTGTGCAAAATTTGAAGAAAAACCGTGGAAGCGTTCCTGAGAATGCAGTCACAAAAGGCAACGTCACAGTGACCCACCAGTCGTGGGCTCTCACCTAAGCCTTGCGTTGTATAGCTTACTTTATTGCTTGCCGTGCCACACACTATGTGTATAGCCTACACTGTATGCTGCGCCGGTGGGCGAATTAGTTTCCTAAATCACCTTCACCGTGTTATTTTAGCCGTGTCACACTGTTGCACGTGTGTAGGCTGCTGTAGTGTGTCGCCAGTTGGCAGCTTAGTTCACACCGCTGTATTTTTATAGCCGTGTCGCACCGTTGCACGGTAGCTCACGCCTTAGCCTGACTGCATAGGCTACTTAATTTGCTCGCCAGTGAACGTTGTTGACGTCATTGTGTTATTGTGTCATTGTGTTATTAAGGCGACGAGAGGCAACGTTGAAATGGGGTAAACCCCCTACTTTTTTTTTTTTTGACGGCCTATTTCACACATGGAATAAGTTTTTCATGTCTCTCAATAATAGTTTTATCTAGAATGTTTAAATATTCCACATTGTTTTAATTAGAGTTCAACAAATCTCTACCGTTCATACTTAAAACTATTTGTACTTTTTCACCCTCTACGCTCCTTTTAGCAGGGTTAAATACACTTTTCTGGGTAGTTTAGCTCCGAGTCTATTCCATTACTATTTCATTGTTTCAGATTTTTATCCATGTCTTTCAATGTATTCATAATTACAGAAATAATATTGTTCAAAACTCTATATTTTCAACTTTTTTACTTTTTCTTAAAACTTCTTTTACACAATTTTGACCTTTATAAACTTTAACAAATCTTCATACTCAGCTATCCAGTTTTAGGGTTTCAGCATTCGATGAAAACTGACTGAGTAAAGGGGCAACTTGAATTGTGTGTGTATGTGTGTGTGTGTGTGTGTGTGTGTGTCTGTGTGTGTGCTTAATGTGCCATATGCACTTACCACGAGACATGCTTCCCTTCACACAAACATTTGAGGTGAAAATTGTATTCCCTCAGCTGGAATGAATCCTGAGACCTTTGAACTACGAGACCTGGGCTTAAACCACTAAGCCAATTAACCTGTGTTCAATAACATAACAAGAGAACTATAGATATGGTGCTGTGGTCACAGCTAATCAGGGCCAATTGGTAACAGCTGTGTTACCTCTCCACCTCTGTGGTATATGTAGGGGGTGTGTGTGTGTGTGTGTGTGTGTGTGTGTGTGTGTGTGTGTGTGTGTGTGTGTGTGTGTGTGTGTATATGTGTGTGTGTGTGCCTTCTCCCTCCCTCTCTCTCTCTCTATGGATCCTAATGATTGAGCTCTATCCTACATATTGTTTTCATGATGTCACATGAGGGGTGCAAGAGGTCTCATGGAGTTGATGACACAATCATAAGTTCCAACACAAAACAGCTGCCATAAGTGGAAATAGATCCCTCCTCATGGATGAAACAGAGATGCTGCCAAATGAACGCGTTCGAATCTCTGCCTCACACGCAAACCGTTTGTCTGACAGAAAAAATGATCGCACCGTGAGAATTGGAGAAGATTCCAATTAATATTCACTGTGAAATTTGGGTCTGTATTGTAAACAATTTGGTTAGGCCAGCAAGTTGAAAATGGAGTTCATTTGACATCCGATCATGGAGTGTAGCTCCATCCACTCACTGTTTGATTTTGAGTTTGCGTGCCTTCAAACAAGGCTGTCTCATGAGAAAACTAAACATTTGTTGAAAACTGTTTAAGATTATGAAAGAGGGAAGTCAGCTGAATATTTATATGTTAGAATCATGTTTCTAGATGAAGTATGAATGAGGAGAAGCGTTTGATGGCTATGTGTCCAAACTCTTCTAGTTTGGATCCTTCCCCATTCATTTGCATGGAGAGACTTTTATGTTTAATAAAACCTTTAATATTATCTCTGAAGTTATACATTTTATGAAAATATTAACTATGGAGTTCTGCTGCTGTGCAAGACGAACAGGAAGAACTTGAATGGAGTTTCTACGTGATGAAGTATGAATGAGTAGGAACGATCATAATTTGCATGAAATATTAAAATTCATAAAAGTTGAATTTATTTGAAATTTTGCAGTGTAGCAAAAAATTCCTGAATCATACAGATTAAGTCCTGAAATAGCTGAACAATTGAAGGTGTATATGAAGTTTGTGGAATAAGTATTAATGAGTGGCTGGGATCTGAATATTTATAAAACGTTGAATAAGTATGAAATTATGAATTTTTTGAAATATGAAATGGTCCTAGAAAGCCCTTGAAGAGCTGAAAATATTGATATGTGGAACATGTAAGTGAAGGTTAAAGGAGCAAGCTGGAAGTTATTGAACGCTAAAGAACGACGGAATAATAAGAATATTCAGAATTGCAATTCCTTGAAGAAATTGCGGAATGCTGACGCTTGATGTTGAAGAAGCTGACGCTTCACTGCTGAATGTTGATAAGGAACGAAGGATGAATATATCTGAATCAACAGAATGGTTGAATAATAGAATGTTTGAAATAAAATGTTTGAAGTTTGAATGGACTTTCGTAGCTGAATTGAGGAATGAATTATGGAATTCTTTGAAGTGGCGCACCTCAAAATGTAATCAGTTCATCTTTGAGTCAGAATCAACATTTGTGCAAAATTTGAAGAAAAAAACCGTGGAAGCTGCTCCTGAGAATGCAGCCTTCAAAAGGCAACGTCACAGTGACCTTGGAAATTTGACCTTTGACCTCTAAACTCTTGTGATGTCATCTCTGAGTCATAATCAAAATCTGTGCAAAATTTTAAGAAAATCCGTGAAGTCTAAAATTTGGTGTTGGAACGTGGAATTGAACCCTCAACCCTGTGTTCACTCAATCTGGATACTACCATGTACGTCCTGAAGGAGCTGAACATGTAGAATGTGGTATGAAGTTTATCGGATGAAAACTGACTGAGTAAAGGCAACTTGTGTGTGTATGTGTGTGTGTGTGTGTGTGTGTGTGTGTGTGTGTGTGTGTGTGCTTAATGTGCCATATGCACTTACCACGAGACATGCTTCCCTTCACACAAACATTTGAGGTGAAAAACTGTAATTCCCCTGTGCTGGAATCGAACCTGAGACCTTTGAACTACGTAGACTCTGGGCTTAAACCACTAAGCCACCAGACCTGTATGTTCAATAACATAACAAGAGAACTATATATTGCTATGGTGCTGTGGTCACATAATCAGGGCCAATTGGTAACAGCTGTTACCTCTCCACCTCTGTGGTATATGTAGGGGTGTGTGTGTGTGTGTGTGTGTGTGTGTGTGTGTGTGTGTCTGTGTGTGTGTGTGTGTGTGTGTGTGTGTGTGTGTGTGTGTGTGTGTGTGTGTGTGTGTGTCTCTCCTCTCCCTCTCTTTATGGAGCTGCTGGGAGTTGGCCTATGATGTCATCATGAGTCAAAGAAAGCCAGTGACTGTAATGGTCACCATGGTGACAGAGCAGCTAATCAGTGTCAAGTGTAAACAGCTGTACTGGTAATCTACACACGTACAGCCACTTGTGTCCCCAAATCCCCTGTCACACAGACAGAGGTTTTAAATGAACGCTAAGCCCGAACTAATGGCTGTATCTCTCGCAAACCGTTTTGTCTGATGAAAAAATGATGGTACTTGAGAATGAGAAGATTCCAATTAATATTCACTGTGACATTTGGGTCTGTATTGTAAACAATTTGGTTAGGCCAGCAAGTTGAAAAAATGGAGTTCATTTGGACATCCGATCATGGAGTGTAGCTCCATCCACTACTGTTTGATTTTGAGTTTGCGTGCCTTCAAACAAGGCTGTCTCATGAGAAAACTAAACATTTGTTGAAAAAAACTGTTTAATGATTATGAAAGAGGGAAGTCAGCTGGAATATTTATATGTTAGAATCATGTTTCCTAGGATGACGTATGAATGAGGAGATAGGTTTATGTCATGTCGAAATGCTTCAAGTGTTTGGACCCTTTCCCTATTAATTAAATACTGAGAGATTGTTTGTTTATTAAACTCAATATCTCAAAGTTATACATTTTATGAAAATATTTTGAATTATGAAAGTCTGCTGCTGTGCAAGACGAACAGGAAGAACTTTGAATGGAGTTTCTACGATGAAGTATGAATGAGTAGGAACGATCATAATTCTGCATGAAATATTAAAATTCATAAAAGTTGAATTTATTTGAAATTTTGCAGTGTAGCAAAAATTCTGAATCATACAGATTAATGTCCTGAAATAGCTGAACAATTGAAGGTGTATATGAAGTTTGTGGAATAAGTATGAATGAGTGGCTGGGATCTGAATATTTTTCTATAAAACGTTGAATAAATATGAAATTATGAATTTTTTCAAAATGTTGAAATGGTCCTAAGTTCTTTGAAAAGCTGGAAAATATTGATATGTGAAGTTGTATGAAGGTTGAAGTATGTTGAAGTTATTGAAGGCCAAAGAACGCATTTGAATAATAGTCATTAATAAGAATAAATACGCAGAATATTAAAGCTGTGAATGCTTTCAGCATTCACACCAAATATTGAGAATACAAAGCTGTGAAGCTTCTCAGCATTCACACTAATAATCAGAACTGCAAGCAGTTATGACCGGGGGCCAAGCCTCCGACGCAACTCGTCGTCAACCGCTGCGCCGGCCGTGGCCATATTTCTTATATAGACTGGTATGCCCTCGATGGTTTCCCTGGAGTTTCAAGGAAATTCCTTTGGGAGTTGTATAGGTATTGCTGTTTACAGGATATACATTTAGTGT